>PPHD01013835.1:0-16554 GCA_002909625.1 Bambusicola thoracicus | reverse complement strand
ATTTTGGACATGGCAGGATTAGTGACTTCACCCAACAGTTTATGCAAACCTCATCACTACAAGTAATTCAGAACATTAGAGGCTGTTCCTGGATGTGTTTAAGAGCCGTTTGGACGTGGTGCTCAGGGACATGATTTAGCAGAGGGCTGTTAAGAGTTAGGGTACTATGGTTTGGATGTGGTTGGACTTGATGATCTTTGAGGTCCTTTCCAACCCGAGTAATTCTATGATTCTATGATTCTATGTGGTCTGTGAATGACCAGTCTGTAGAAGACTAAGCTTGAAAAAAAATACTAAAATAGTAGTCACATATTCCACCAGAATTACAAAGATGTACTTTGATGTTTGTAAATTCATCTACAACAATACCATAAAATTCAGTTGGTCCCATCAATTAAGCAAGCACTTTTTCTTATTTTTTATTTTTTACCTGCTTCCTTCTAAAGTAGATAACTCGTTAGTGCCTTGGGAATGTAGAATTTTCTCAATTTTCTCAACTGACTGAATAACATGAATAAGCCTCAGGACACACACCTATAAGTAAAGAAAGACTTTTAATGTCTGACCCCAAACTCATTACAATACCTCTGAAGGTATTTTGGATACTTTCTTTTTAAATTATTATTTTTCTTCCCTGGTATAAGATCTCTGCCTTCTTAATCTTTAAATCATCTATCAGTTACTGATCACAAGTCTATAAAATCCCACGATGTTTGTCACAGCTGTAGAACAGCTGTTCTTACCCCAGAATTTTTTCAAGTCAAGCAAAAAGTCAAATGTTATTTTTCCCCCATACAAAAATTAAGCTGCTGTGTTTCAATTACTTCCACAATACACAAGTTTACAGACTACAAGCAAAAGAGCAACTGTAATTAAAATAGCCAACTGAGCCAATGTTTCCAATAAACAAAATATTTATCATCAAGAAGACATGATAAAAATGAAGTCAGTCAGTCAAAATCTCTCATTTTAACAACTGCAAAATTCTGCACAGTACGCATCTACATGGCCTAGATCTTTGTAAATTCAGGTTTCTAGGGGTTAATGTCAGAAGTTGCCCTAATAAGCAGCTCTCCAAGGTAATACTTTATCTACTGTACCTTTTTTTTTCTGATATCTTCTTGTTTGGACAGACGATCATCTATTGCTTGAATTCCTTCACTGACACATGACCTTAGACTCTGTGAGAGAAAAAAAAGTCAGTATGAAAAGCTGGCTTACTACTATGAAGAAGTTTAAAAAACAAATTAAAAACCTAAACTCAACAGTGCAGAATAGGAAAGAGATTAACTGTTCTCAAAGTAAAAAAGGCAGAAACAGTTCCGACATTTTGTATAGATTTATCTTGGAAGGGCTCATTCATTTATTATTTAAAGAATTCATCATCGCTTGATCGAAAGGCACTACTGCAAGGTAAAAAATGTATCACAGAATCATAGAATGTCCTGGGTTGAAAAGGCCCACAATGATCATCGAGTTTCAACCTCCCTCTTATGTGCAGGGTTGCCAAACACTAGACCAGGCTGCCCAGAGCCACATCCAGCCTAGCCCTGAATGCCTCCAGGGATGGGGCATCCACAGCCTCCTTGGGCAACCTGTTCCAGTGAATGTAAGTTTACTGCAAGTCCTAGAAAACACATCTCTTCTATTACCCATCTAAGAATATAATTTTTAAAGATTATAATAAAGACTAACATAAATAAAATGTAGTTTATGTATCATACAGAAGTGAACACAAGTTATAATGACTTTTTTGAGCGTACCATAACTTCCTCTCTTAACTGTCCCAAGGGTACTGAAAGCTGATTGAGGGCCTTGTCCATGCCAACCTAAAGAAATTACCATAAAAAACATTTATAACTCATTTTGTAAGTTAACTGGTGAATTACTATTATTTTATAGACACTAAAGGAGAACTGAGATATACCCTCTTATAGACTCCAGTTTTAAGTACAATACAAAAAGATGTTACCTTAAATGCACGTATAAAGATATCAGATTGTCACATAAAGCCCCAAATGAAAGAAAATCACAATCTGTAACAACTTTTCTTACAATAGAAAAGATAAATCTCAATCTATGAACCTGCATAATGTTATAAACTGGGGTAAAAGAGTAGGAGAAATAGGGAACGAGTAATTTTAATATGGAAGTGATTAAAACTCTCGGTAAAATGAGCTGGAACTTCTAAAGATGGACAGTAAGTTTGCAGATTCCTAAAGAATCCTGCAGAGCGGCCTTGTTTCAAACTTTACTACTGAATGTTAATGACTTACAGCCTTCAATTTTACAAGTGCTGGCAGATGAAAACAGAAAGTGTTTGCCTCGAACCTATTTTCCTCATGAGTTATACAACAAAAGTGCATTCTAAAACATTTACGACGGGCCAATCCTCTACTTCAGCTAAACTCTCCAGAAATAGTCTTTCACCTCCTCTCAATGTAAGGAGTCACTGTTTAAGGTGTCTTAAATCTAACACGCTTTTCACATGAAAAATAAGAAGCACGTTACAATGCACAGCGTAAACATGACAGCAGCGCTTACCAGGTTTGTTGAGAGATTAACAAAGTCCGCATAGTCCTTATTTATGAGCTCTACCATAGCCGTTTTAAGGAGCTTGTAATAGAGCTCCAGATCTTCCCTGAGCTCCTCCAACTGCACGCGCTTCCTACACTCGGATACAAAGTGATCGACGTCAAAATCCGGCTGGAAATAAAACAGGAAAAGGAGAACGATGGAAGGAGAAGCGCAAACCAAGCAGACACACACACACACACACCGCATCCCTCCCCTCCCCTGGATCATTCCCCGGCGACACCCACCGCTTCCCTGGTGTGGGCTCAACGAGCCTGACCGAGGCTGCAGCCCGCCCCCCCGCTCACCCCCCGGGGCACAAACGGCCTCCAGCCACCTTCATGAACTCGTCCTTGTCGAAGCAGAGGTTCTCGGGGCCCCGCGGCAGGTTCATCTTCCTGGCCTCCATGACGGACAGCGACTAGTGACAGCACCCCGGCCCGGCTCGGCAGGCCCAACACGACAACAGGAACCAGCTGCCAGAGCAACGCCTCATCCGCCCCGCGGCCCGGACGGGGCGGGCCCGGCGTGCGGCGGGAGAGGCGCGGCACCGTCCGCCGCCATGGCAGCGCCCCCTGCAGCGCTCCGAGCGGCACTGCGGGCGGGGTCGGGCAGCTCAAAATGGCGGGACCGGGATAAGCGTGCTCCTTATACTTTAAGCTGGCTCTCCTAGAGCTGGCAGCCCTAGGCCAGACCCCTGGGGTTTCATATCTTTCGGGGTGGAGCTCCTGCTGCCTTTCTTGGTAACCTGTGTCTCTGGCAGCAAAACCAGCTTTTCCTCACATGTCCAGGCATTTCAGTTTGTGCCCATGTGTTCCTGAGTATCAGAAATGAATCAGAGCGTAGTTCTCCTCCTCCATTCTGCTGCCTTCCAGTGTACTCTGTTAACATCTCCTTTCCTTTCAAGTCTTTCATTCACAGTTTCTCACACGTTAATAAAGATCACTTCAAATCTAAAAATATGCCCTGTTATCATGTGCTTCTGTATGCCGCCTCAGAGTGGAAAAACAAATGACCTCCTTCCTCACACAGACGCTTTACTTTCTATTTAACCTTGCCTCTTTGAGCTGTACTGAGCCGTTGCAACAGTGAACCCGCTGCACTGCCACATGCGCTTCCATGGACAGTGGTGGGAGAGGTTCACTGGGTACAACAGGCACGGGTTTTGGTAGGGAGGTGAGTAGGGAGGGCTGAAGCCCTTCAGATCTGTGCAACATGGGTTTTAGCAGGCTGGAAGCCTACATCCCAGCCTAACTTGTTGACCAAGTCACTTCTGGTACATAGTTAATTAGGATTTCCATGAGTACAGTTCCTGCAGGTATAGGAGCAAAGCCATATTAGTGCTCTCCCATCTTTTCAATTTAATGTACCAGATGTTGGAAATTAAACTTCTAAACAATTTTAATTAATGTGCTTTACAAAGGAGCTAAGATCTTTTGCATCAGCTAAGACAAATCCTTTTCTAAAAAGATATACTCATTTATGCTTTTCCTTACAAAGTTCTTTGAGGAAAAACAAGAGCGTGCTTCCACTTGAATCTGTTTGGCGATGAACTGTTTACATCCTTCAGATTTGTTGATGTATTTGTAAAATAACCATGGAGTCTGTGGAATGCTATCATTTGCCAATGGAAACTGCAATAGAACAAGTTCAGTAAGTTAACAGTAAAACCAGAATAAGGCAGCCACCTTCATCTGGCACAGCCATGCACAAACCAGAGCATCCCCACTAGTCAGCAGACCAAACCAAGAGGAGAAATGAGCCTTTTCACAGAACTGTAGGAATCATAGAATCATAGAATGGCTTGAGTTGGAAGGGACCCCAAGGACCATCAAGTTCCAACCTCCCTGTCACAAACAGGGTTGCCAACTGCTAGATCAAGTACTAGATCAGATTGCCCAGGGCTCCATCCAGCCTGGCCTTAAACATCTCTAGGGACAGGACATCCACAGCTCTTGGCAACCTGTTCCAGCACCTCAATGCCCTCTCAGTAAACAACTTCTCCCTGAATCTATCTTCCATTATTTTTGTGTTAGGATTATTTATTTCAGTTCTGTTATTAAGCCTTTCATCCTTTTCCTTTCCTGACTCTCATCACCCAGTCCAACATTTCTAGGCCTAGCAAAGCACAGGTTGTAACCTTTTTCCTCGTCATCCTTCCTGAGACACAAAGGCATGACACTTAATAACTTATTATGAAAGCTGGAATCACTATTTAATCTGCAGGCTTTGGATAACGTGATTAATGAATTAACTGAATGAACAAAGAGAGAGCATCTGAAAGTCTGTCTCACTTTATTGCTATTACCTGAATAGGGCCAGTGAGTAGAGTAGCTACTTTTAGCTTTTATGTGGGCACTGAATTTTAAAGATTCCAGCATCCCTTCTTATTCTCAAATAGTGAACATTGTGAGGGATGCATAATGGTATGACAAATCATGCTTAGTATAATTGTATCATCATTTTCTTGAAGGCTGCCAGTAACTAATCCACTATCTTGGAAATACTTTCATTCCAATATACATTAGGTAAGCTGGGAAAGAAAGCGTCTGCTTTTACCTCCCACCACAGCCTTATGACTTCTCTCTGTTTCTATCATTTTAAAAAGCTGAAGGCATCGCATTGCAATTTCTGATAAAGGAGAAAAGTGTGATAGTGTGCATCGTGCAGAGACAGAGATACTACAATTAATTTGTGGTAGACGCTCCAGGTACAAAAATCCTTCAGGAAATGTAGATAATATTTGACAAACTATCATGCCACCACTGATACATTAGCTTGAGTACCTTGCCTGCCTAAAATGACTTCTCCATCAACATATCGCTTGGCTCTGGGAAAAGTGTGGAAAAAAACCTGTGTTTGCTGCTTTCAGTAGATATTAGAAACAAAGAACTCCAGTTAGACATAGAAGTTCACAGCAGAAAAGGATATTTTCCCAATATTAATGTTTTATATCTTTTTATTTGTTCTCTTTTGATGCATAAGACATAGGAATGAACTTGCTCGTGTGAATACAGAAAGAAGAGTTTATGTCCCCTGTTTCAGTCCCGAACACTGAAGTCAGTGAATGAATGCTGCTGACTTCTTTGATAACTGTCACTCATTGCAACATATCACTGCCTAACTCCAAAGACGTGAATAATTCTAGTGTAATCATATCATTAGGAAAATTTTAAAAAGCACTTTGTCCTAATTGGACAAGGGAAAGAAGTTTGCTAATTCCTCAGGTGATGTGACTTGAAAACTAACAATAAAACTGAAGTAATGCCGTTGTTTTGTGATTACATTAAAATCCACTAGGTTGGTTTTGATTTGTTTTGCTTTAAGTACGATATGTGCTGTAAGATCTGTAGTGAACACATGTAGAATATAGAACTGGAGTTTGAAAATGAACTGTCCTAAAACATGTTTTGAATGTATGTCGTGTTAAAATGTTGCAGAATAGCCTCTGTTCCCTGATGTGTTCTGTATGAGCTAGTACTTTATGTAAAAAACTCCTTCTGAAATGCTCACCATGATCGTGATGAAAGCTCTCAAAATTAGACTTAACTGTTTTGAGTTAATCTGAAAATTTCTTCTAGGCTGTTGGTGTCTCAATTGGCTCCTTGAAACTGAACAGTATCCCAGACGGCGCAGAATTGGAACCATCGGAGCTGAGATAACTGCCTGTGGCTGATTCAGCACATTCTTGCCCAAAATTCAGAGACTATCAACTTATTTCCACTGGGAGAGAAAACAGATGGTAGAGTTGCTTATTTCTTTGAGAACCTGATTATTGATAACAAAGTGCATTTTCTTTAAGAGGAGAGAATTCAAACAGCAGCAATTTTTATTTAGTTTTATTTATTTATTTTGTATTCCCCAGCCTCTCTTAGCCAGCACTCTGCCCAAAACTGCCTGTGATGCTTTTCATCAGGATTACGTTATGGCTGTTGCTTTTGTTTCTTTCTGCGTACTTTCTTCATCTTCTCACGCTGTCATTCACACATCTCCATGGAAGACTACCTAGTGAAACCCTTGTATGTATTCAGCTAATACTTCTCAGTAGTCTCACATCTGATTGTTTAGTTGGTTTTCATTGTAATCTATGTCTGTTTTGATGGGAGATGCCTTTGGCGGCATGATTTCAGCCACCCGGTTTCTCAGAGGGACTCTGTAGGTTCTTACACATAACAGATGAAAAATAAGAATTATATGATGCATGGTCAGTGAGGTTTAATCAAACCCAGAGTAAGGATGTACTGTGGAAGAGCCAGGAAACACATCTTTTCTGCCTTTCTCCTTTTTCGAATAGCTGTCTGTTACAGAAGTGGAAGAAGGAATTTTAGCTGTCCCTTGAGAACAGGGGTTGAGCATTCTTATCATTTGCATTGGTAACCACTGGATGTCACTAATGCTTCACACAAACATAGAAATCCATGTACATTTTTCAGGCTGTAAAAAAAAAAAATGACTTAAGGAGCCGGTCTGGAGAAGTATTTCTGTTTAGAGTGGGAGAAGATTGTATGAGTGTACAAGCATAGAGATGGTTGGGATCACAACCATCGTAGAGATGGTTGTGTTGAACTGGATGACTTTATAAGTGGTAAGCAGATCTTCAACTGTAAGACTTCCAGAAACAAAGCCTGCAAAGGTTTTTTGCACGTCACTTAAGAAACATGAGCGTAACCAAGCTGCTAGAGAGACTACAAATGGGAAGGCGTTGATATGAGTTGGGATGTATGTATATTTTATATTGCATGTAGGTGTACACACATGCAAACACAGAGTTCACCTATTATCAGCAAAGGAGAGGAAATAATGAAAAAGGCTAGTATATGTCACTATTGTATAAACCAGTTAAGAGGAAGAATACATCTGAGGATTTTAATAACTGCACTTTAAAATGGCAAAGCATCTTCTGTCCAGCATCACCACATGGGTTCCACTACTGGTGTGCCTTTTTGAATGGATTGCACTGCAAATCTAAAAAAAGACAACCTACTCAGTGACTTACGCTGTCATGATTTTTGCATTAAATTGTCAACCGCTAGGATACCTCTGCAGATGTAGGTAGGATTTCCAGAGTTCTATTCAAGAAATCTCAGAGGGAGATTTCTATTTATGCAGCACATATGCCAGATATCAGACATACCCCAGCTGCTTCAGATTTGCTGTGAATTTAGAGATCAACTGTGCAGCCACCATGCAAGGGATGGCTGCCTACTGCCACCCGGGCAGCTGCTTTGGTCAGATCCAGCAGCTTCAATTGCCTTCCCCTTGCTGAGAATGCCATGAATTCCCTGATGTACCCAGGCAATCTCCTTGTGCACCACCAATGATCTGCCAAGGTCTGTCTCATTTCTCGAAATCCCAGAAAAATAGCCAGACTGCTTATTCTTCCAAGACAAAAACTGCAGAAAGTAAAAGAGGGTGTGCCAGACTCAAAACTCTATAACCAAGCAACAGAGAGCAGAAAAAAAGGTACACTATATATACAGTGTGGCCTACTGCACAAGTCAGGCTGTACAGGGCTCTGAACAACCTGATCCAGCTGTGGGTATTCCTGTTCATTGCAGAGAGGTTGGACTAGTTGGACTAGATGACCTTTTAAGGTCTTTTCCAACTCAAATGATTCTATGATTCTATTTGCTCAAACCACCATTTCATTCTTTATCCTTTTGCTATCCTTGTTTTGAATACTATTATTTTTTGCTTTGCTATTAACTGTCCACTCTCCTTTCCTTCCATTTCTAGATTAAGGTTTCATTGCTCTTTCATAATTGTCATCATTTTGATGCTTGTCTGTTTACTAAAGCCTAGGAAGAACTCAAAGGAAAGTGGCAGCAGCACTAAGGTATGTCATGTGTGAATTTTACGGTGTGGCATAAAAGAAAACCCATTCAAAGTATAATGAGGCTGAGTGTACTGATCATCTTGCTATAACTCAAATGATTTCACGTGGATTATAACAATAGAACAAAAAATTAATTTCTTACTCTGAGCAAAAAGGCATGCTGAGTCAACACTGGTCAATGGGAGCTGAATGTAAGAGAGATATTTGCAATTCTAAGGGACTGATCATTCATAGACAGCGTAGCTGTAGCTTTCTTTTGGCAGTCCCTGGGCCAAGGACAGATGCTTGCAAGAAGTGTTGTCGGTTCCTTTGTGGAGCAGCATCCTGCTGTAAGACCTTGGGGAGCTGAAACTTTAATCTCGACTCTGGCTTTAAGTTTCTTTCTGATCAGAGGCAATGTACTTAACCTTTACTTGACTCCATTCCTCCACATTTCTTAAAATGACACTGCACAGCTAGAAACTTAGTGATATTAAAGAAATAATAATGATCCTAAACTCTATTGAAGTTAAGCTTACCCAAAGGTCTGGGAAAAAAATCTCTTTTATGAGAAAAGCTGTATTTGATTGGAATTAATTTTGCCCCTTCCTACCAGGATGCTGTCAGGCTGCATTGTTTTCTTCTGAGAAGAATTCTTAATCCTTATGCAGATGGGAAGTAACAATAAACACCATCTGCTGTAAATTAGGTTACTCTCTTAGCAACCACTGTGATCAGGCTCTGTCTCAGCCTCTCATTTTTCTATGCTGAAGTATGCACTGGCACTTCGGCTAGTATCAGAGCAAGTGATCAGAAAGAAAGTAGAAATGAGAAATATTTCTTCCTCTTCTCTTTGTGAGATCCTTCCCTCCCTGCCAATCCTGCTATGCTACTGGTGGGGAGCTCTGCTTCTCACCCACCTTCGTCCTCTGGGGGTGGTGAGAGAAGTGTCATCAAATGTTGGCAGCCTCTCTCAGCTGCTCGTTGCTGGGAGCCATCCCCAAAAGCAAATAGGATCAGCAGGAAAGGGCTGGTTACCAGATGAAAGAAGCTTTAAAGCTGCCTGCCGCTGGCAGAACTGCTGGGGGAGAGGGCCAGCATGGCACGTGATTGCAATGTGGCTTCCCCCATCCCATCCCATCCCATCCCATCCCCTCCCGTCCTCACTGTTTGCCTCTCTGGGCAGCCATCAGACTCCTCTAAGAATCATAGACTCATAGAATGTCTTGGGTTGGTCTTCCCTGCTTCACCCAGAGATTACTCCATGATTACAGCATGTCAAGTTGTTTAGGACAGCAAGTGTATGGACAGACACTTGTTATTCACTTGGCATGACGCTGCTCCATGTAAGGTGGTTTAAAAAGAGAACAATCTATTTTTTTTTCCCAGCGTTCTACCTGGTACCTGATCAGCACTCTCTGTTGATAATGTCCATGAGGTCTTGACCAGGTTTGGGCAGCTGTTAGTTCAAGTTCTGCACCTATCACACACATATACACACTCAGAAGACATAAACTCACAGTCTTCACAGTCATTTAAAGCACCCTTCTGATGCAGCTATATAAGGAAACCTTACTCTTACCTTGAAATCACCAAAAATATACTTGTAGATAAAGGCCTTGAATTTGACTCAATGCCAGAGGAAAGATCTTTTTCCTCCTTATACAAATATTTGTGAAAAAAATGTGCCCATCTTGGCAATTTCAAGAACTCCTCTTAGAAATATTGTGTGTGTCATTCCTTTTTTTGTATTTGTCATGCTGCTGTTTCCAATCAGCACACTGGTAGGTGAGCCTTGGCACTATTAATCACCAGGGACCAACCTTTTTAATCTGCCCAGAAAATACTACCAGTTTGTCAAATTAACACATATAACACACAACAAGTTGTGAGACTCAGCTGATTGCAGTGAGCAATGCAGACTGTTCAGTGCTGCACTCACCTGCCTGTGGACGCATCAGTTGCATGTGCTAACCAGTGGATGCTCCTGAGGAGTGCAGGATTTATGGGCACAGCCTTGTGCTCGTGTGTTGGTCCTGCATCTTGAGCACTATACAGCTGATCTGTCGGCGCTCTGAGGAAATACCCCAGCTTTCTAGACATACATGGCTGGAGCTAGTGAGAAATACTGCCATCTGTCCAGAATTCACAGGCAAATGTGAAAAATCCTCTCATTCTGCTCAGGCGAACTTTTTAAGTGGAAAAAGACCATATTTGAGACATATGGCAGATGAGATGCAGGCTGAGTCACCGTCATCTAATGCTGTACAGTTAGAACTGGGGAAAAAAAAACAACAAAGCAACAAGGTTATGATTTGCAGACCTCATTCTGTCCTTAGACCATCCTTGTCAGGTCTCACTTAGGCTACCAACTAATTTACACCTGGCAATAAGTGAGCAGACAGGACTTTACATTTTCTCTCGATTCTGCCATTTTCAGCTTGTCCTCTGCAGTCTAAACATAACGAATGGCTCTCAATGGGACGCTTCTGCAGCCAAGTACCTTTCTTAAAAGAAGTTCCCCCTGAGCTCAGCTACAGTGTAGAAAGATATTGTACTGAAATTTTCAAGCAATTAGTTGTGTAGTGCTCTTGGCTTAGATAGGCTATACCACTTGGAAGAGACCACATATTCAGAAGGTTCATAAGAATCAGATCCTTTCAAGATCGACTGCATTCAGCATCTGAAGGCAAGGCAGGAAAAATCATGAGTCATAAAAAAGTAGAACAAGTCTGTGCTTTACCAGAGGTGTAATAATGTACACCAGGATAAGAAAGTTTTTCTTACAAAGAATTTTTAGCATGCAACCTCCTGAGATATAGGCAAAGAAATTAGCAATAGAAATGACCTATTTGGTCATTAAGTCCGTCCCTTTACAGCAGCATGATTTCTATGCAATGCAGAGCACAAATAGCTCAAATAAGCTTTCGTTTCTTGTACAGAAGGCTGGCAGCAAGATATTACTTCTTTTTATAGATTAAAGAGAATTGCTTTGATGAATGGTCAATGTTTGGTATAAAAAAAATCACTGTGCCAAGATGACAATGCCCACCTTTGACAGTCTCTGGAAAGAAAAAAACCATGGTTTTGTCTTTTCTGCTGTCTGTGAGTATGAGGTTCCTGTGAGATATGGGAAAAATATGCTATGGAGACTGTTAAGAAACAGACATGCTACATATTCATTTGCTGTGAAGAATGTCTTGCATTCCTCCCCCACTGATCAGTGAGGGCCATTCCATTCTCCACTTTTTGAGCTCACATGAGTTCTCCTTGCATGTAGACCTTGCGTGAATGACACTGAGCGTGCTCTGCTTGGGTTCTTGCTCCTCCTGGAAAGTAAAGGTGGAGGGCAGAGTGCAGGGATGCAGAGACACTGCCTGTGGCCCCTACCTGCTGAACTGGTTAGTCACCCTGCACCTGAGCCACCCGGAGGTGCAGGGAGGCATCCGTGTCAGCTGCTCTCAGTGTTCCCACTCCCACTGCTTGCTGATGATCTTCACTGTAAGTCTCACAATACACCACTTGTTTCCTTGATGCTTCGGTTTCTATTTCACTTTCTTTTCCCATAGCCAGATGACAGAATGAACAACAGCTGCTTTTCAGTAGCGGGTGAATCCTTGCCGGCATGAACGGGGGCCAAGGGGAAGGCGTTTAATGGATGATTAGAGAATTTAGGAGCACTTCTTAGCCTGAAATCAGGGCTTCACACCTCCCAGACATGGGTGCACTGACAGGTGTTTTTGACAGGCACTCTGTCTGTTAAAAAGCTGTAGGACTGAGGAAGCCCATACAGCGCATCCTAGCGTCTCAGCTCAGGAGAGCAAGAGGACAAAATCAAAGGAAGAAAGCTACTGAGGAAGATGGAGAACTCCGAACTTACCCAGCAAAACTATATGCAGATGCTGCTGAGATGTCCAAGAGTGCTGTGTGATTATTTGAAGTAAAGAAACCACAGGAAAGGAACATGGAAGAGTTAAGGGATATTTGGGAATACTGAAAAAAAAAGTGGATTGAAGACAAGAGAAGGGATAGCCCCTGTGTGAGTCATGGTGAAAACGAGTCTATAATACTCTAAGTCTTTCTGAAGCCCACTTCTAAGTTGTTGCTTTCAGAATTCTTGGTAGTGCTGAGCTGTATGGTACTATGCAACGACCCTTTTCCTTGCTAATCACAGCTGGATTCCTCTTGGCCAGGCAGAGCCTCTCTTGATCTATCTCCATTGCTTTTGTATCCATCTGAAGCTTCATAAGCTGTATTTTACATGGCTATACTAAGTGATACCCAGTTGGGTATGTTACCACTCACATAAAAACAATAACAATATTGTTTGAAAAAGAAAGAGAGGAGCCTGGAGGAATTTTCAAGGTTGATGTGCACTTAGAGTAGCTATAAGTAGACTAAAACCCCCATCGTATCTACTTTTCTTCTCTAACAGTCCCCAAGATCACAGGCTCTGAGTGTCACACTCAGCAAGGACAGGAGAATGCAGAAGAAAAGAAAGGAATACTGCTTGCAGTGTAGAAAATGCATGTTTAAAATTTATTTCTGTCTCACAGGCCCTAAACCATGACTATTCTGTGCAGGTGGTGAGTTCAGCCGTGAAAGCTCTCGGGGTCACCTTGCTACGAATATAACTCATTGCTATTTTCTCTCCATGTCTCACAAAGTATGGCATGGGCGGTTTCAGCTCCACTTTGTTCTCCCAGCTCTTTCCCATGCTGCGACATCCCTTTCCTAAAATATTTTCTCTATTCCTATTTGTAAATTAAAAATCTTTTCAGTTCAGCTTTTGAGTTCTTCTTTTTTTTATACATTTATGATAGCAGTTGCTACAGAAACTCTGACTGACAGCTCAGCTGGCCCCACATTCTGTCTTTGACGGTGTCTAAAAACAAGGATATTTATTGAATCTCTGAAAGATATTCTACTGAAATTTCTCCCCAGGTAATTCTTGAAAGCGCTCAGATGCCTCAAAGCAAAATAACAACATGGGATGTAAAAAACAAAAAACAAAACAAAAAAAAAAAACAACCCAAACCAAAAAACATTTTTACACAAACAGTGATTGCAGTGACCCCATTAATGAAACAAAAGACCAACACTTTTTCATACACAGTAAGAACCAATCACTGCTATGATCATGTGCCACTCTGCCCAATCCTGCATCCCATCAGGCAAACCCTCTGCAGCAACTACTTGTGTGAAGGCTTTAATTCAGGATAATTCAATGCCTCTTTCTCCTTGGAGGAGAAACAGCTTCGTGTGCCCCATGGCACAAGGAATGGTGACGCTGGAGCAGTGGATCCATTCTGGTGGGAGGTAGTGTGTTTGCAGCTCCCAGACCCCTTCTGCAGCACCCCATGCAAAGGCTGAGTGATGCAAGGACCTGTGATGCCCACAAAGGCTCTGTAGAGACTTGGGAAGTAGGATGAAGAGAGAAGCAATGGAGGTGAGCAGAGAGAGGGTGGGAGAGGTAGGAATGGTGACGACAGCCATAGGCTAGACACTCATCCCTGGGGAGAAGGTAAATTGACTTATTATAGAGCTACTGAATCCAAGCTTGGCTGCTGGCCCAGTTTTATTTCAAGCCAATCTTTACAGCACACATTCACTCCTCACTAGAGAAGAAGAGTTTTCTTCACAACATCTGAGCTGACAGGACCAGCTGGAAGCAGAGAAAGTGTGAAAGGGAAGGGGGACTTTCAACTGGTCTTCACTGGCCTGGTTGGTGGCAATAATGTAGTTTGCTCCTTCAGCTCAGAAAGCTCTGCAGAGAGCAGTCTCATCAGCATCTTGGTTTGCCATTCTGACCCTGGGGCAGAAATATGTGATGGTATTTTTTTTGCATTGACCTCTCAGATTGCTATATTTTAATTTTTTAAGAGAGGACACAAGGTATTCCATGTGCTCTAACAACAATTGCTGTTTATTATCCTCCATCTCATTCAGATTATGGCTTGCAGCTTCTGCGCACCAGGAAAGTCTGCATAATAGTTTCAGTTCACTTGCTAACAGTAATTATTTTTTTCTAGCCTTTCATTTGATGTACGCTCAGTCGCTTGGCCTCTAAGAGATGTAATTAGAGATTCCTGCAGTTTGCTATGGAATGGGGCAATTGCATCATTAAATTCAAGATAAGTCTTCACTTTGTGTTTCAGACATTCACATACTACGTTACGCATCAAGGGAATAAAAGCTATGAGAATCTGCCCTTAGAACTTTGCCCCAGCTATTTCTGCCTCTGCACAGCTCTAACACAAAGTGATAAAACACAGATTTATCAGTACAGGTGAAGGGATATCAGCTGTCCACACAGCACCAACTGGCATGTCACTGGCTGGTGTGACGTGGGGTGAGGCAGTGCTGCTCCTTCCACTCCACTCACCCTTTTGGCTATTCAGCTAAGAGTCTGGACATAGAAAGTGCAGTAGCAAAGATGAGAAGTGATATTAATTCAAGAGAAATTAAGGAAACAAACCTAACTTATTTGAAATGAATCATATCTGGGAAATTCGGATCAATCATTCAAGAGATTTATTGTTTCTCTCCAATTGTCCACTGTCTTCTGTGGAAACTCAGTTATCAACAATACTTGATTCTTTTTTCTTGCATTTTCTACCAGTGGATATGAAAGCAATGTTATTTAACCTTCATCTCATTCCTGCAACGTAACCACTATGTTATTAGTAGGAATGCCTTACCCCATAGGGAAACAAAAACATAGAAATTGTAATGATACTTGTCTATGTCTGTGCGTAAGCGGAAGAGTGAAGAACTGACCCCTCTCAGCATGCAGCTTTTGCAGTTTCCTGTCTTTCTGCTTCGTTTCAATTTTGAAAGAACTCAGAAAATAATCTTTTCACTGGAAAAAAAAAAAGTAGAGTTCTATTTACTAAAATTGAAATTCACTATTTGAAATAGTTCTTACTATTTTCATTTTATTCACTCCCCTTCTTTGCAAATAATTAGGGTTGATTTTAAGGTAAAGACTCTGGAAGA
Source organism: Bambusicola thoracicus (assembly GCA_002909625.1). NCBI lineage: Eukaryota > Metazoa > Chordata > Aves > Galliformes > Phasianidae > Bambusicola > Bambusicola thoracicus. Next base: position 1,166 of record PPHD01013835.1, on the reverse strand, counting down.
CTATTTATGAAATCCTTAAAAATGTCTCTGCTTTGGGACTCTCCTTTCCTCAAAGTCATATGCCCTATGACAAGGCACCGCTGTACCTGCACTCCAAAGTCCTAACACCGCCTCAGTGATTAATAGGACGCTGCCACACAGGAGACAGAAGCACGTTTTTAACAAATTGCAACCCTGTCTTAGGATCAGAACTGCACGACACTCAAAAGAAGTGGCAACTGCACCAAAACTTATCACCTTTATTTCTATCCGCAGTGCCCTGAGAGTTAATACGCAGCTGGATGGATGTCTCCAGTACTTGCTATCAAACCATCATTCTTGCAAACCACCCAAAACTTATAGTCATCCTTTGACTGTTCTAAATGATGCTTCCATTCCACAACTGTAAGACAGTTTTACCAGCACTAGTGCCTTATCCCTCTGACATTTTCAGAAAGCACAGAAATTTGGTAGAAAGATTCGCTTTTTGTGCTATGTTGTCTTTCTCACTGTTTTTTCTGTAGTGTCTCTCTTACCTACATACACTTTCTGAAAGAGGTTCCTTCATGTTCTCTTCCCTCCCACCTCTTATCTGTTATAGTTTTTGCTCTCTTTCCTCTCTTTCATTCCAGTTCTTCACTTTGATCCCCCTGCAAGAGTAGCCCAGATATTCCGATGGATCCATGTGAATACTGGTTCAGATTTAAAACTCATTTTAACCAAGAGAAATCGCTCTATTTCAGCTATAGACAAAAATAGCATAACAAGAACTGGAGTTTGGCCTATTTGGTGTCTTCTTCCAAAGAACAGATAACACATTGGAATTTGGCAAATCTGTCCCATATGTTATTATTTTTTTTCCCTTTGCAGAGATCCAGTCCTTTGGTAGGCTTTGTGCATGTTTCCCCATTTCTGAATTAACCACATCTCTTTTAATTTTAACACACTGAGTCCCTTATAAATGTTTCATATTGTAGCAATATCAGTATTTCCTTGAAGATGATACACATTAGTTTTTTTTTACTTTCTTTGACAAGCTCTGCCTTGCCTAAATCCTGGAATCATTTTCTGAAGATGTCCTTTTATGCTCAGTTAATTGGTCTATCATATTTATATATCAAGCATTTAATTCCTCATTCTTGCTGTATCAAATAGACCAGGAAAACACAACATTCCTCTAAAGCATG
>PPHD01013834.1:0-17082 GCA_002909625.1 Bambusicola thoracicus | reverse complement strand
AACACCACCAAAATCAGCAGCAGAATGGGGAAGCCACACACTATGGGAGACTTTCCTGCTTTTTCCTTCGCTTTTAGGCATGGATTTTAAGGGCCCTGCTCCTACATGCAAAAATCACCACTCCATTTAGCATGGGAACGGTGGAACTGAATGGCACTGAATAGTTCCTTTCATGTCCTCAGAGGAGAAATAATTTAAGATAGTGAAGGAGGAGTCAAAAAAAAAAAACAAAAAAACAACCCAACAATGCACCAACAACCAAATCAAACAACCCAGCATCTCACTTTTTATTGAGAATAAAAGAATCCTTGAAGAGGATTTAGTGATGCTTACATCAAAGCAATAAAAGCGCATTGATCGCACAGTAAAAAGGATAATCCATGAAATAAAGCCTTCCAAAGCAAGGAAAATCTTCACTACCCGGCTAAAACAACACTAAGGGGAGCAAAGTAATAATAATAAAAATTAAGAAAATAGCCAACCAGTCACCTTGCTAGCTGAAAACAAAACACATAAGCAAATAAAACCACTCTTCTTATTTGGTTAAGAACTCAAAGAACCATAGAATCACAGAATCACCAAGGTTGGAAAAGACCTCCAAGACCATTCAGCCCAACCATCCATTTGCTGCCAACATGTTCCCACTACACCGTGTCCCTCAGTACCACATCTAAACCTTTCTTGACGATCTTCAGGGACAGTGACTCCACCACTCCCTGGGCAGGGAGGTGGTCTTTCAGAGAAAGAAGTCTTCCTAGAAGAAGTTTTCAATATATATGAGAGTATTTAAGAAAATTGAAGATAAGGTGGTTGGGGAAAATGAGGACAGCAAATCAACCTTCTGCCCGACTCCTTGGGCACAGCTGGCTTTCCCAAACCTTCCCTGATTTTATCACTCACCTTAAAGAGAACAGATGCACTCCAGAAACCAGTTCACTGAGCTATAACTTTTGATTTGTGGGCTGCATGGAGATAAAAAGGTTTATTTTTATTTTAAGATGTTATCTCCAGGTTAAATGAACCCGCATCTGCGCCTCACAATGGCTTTACTGTGGGAATAGTTTCTGGATCTGGGGCACATCCTGTCCTAGGGCAGAATCCATGGAATACTTTAATAGAGAGACTTGCTCGAGCCACCCCAGCCAGGGGCTGTCAGCAGGAACCAAGAATCCATGCCAAAAACACTTACCTGGTCCAGGTATTTCTTCCATATAGGCTCTGTGGCATCTACTGAAAATTCATTCCAGCCATGTTTTAGCCTGCGCTGCAGCACGGAAAACTCAGAGAGCCCAGTTTGTAAATCAACCTAGCAGGACATCAAAGTAATACGTTACACGGTGTAGGATGCTCACAGAAAACTGCTACAAACACAGGTCTAAACATCAGATTCTCACTCTGCCCAGGAGCGAAGCAACACACTGGGAATCTCCTTCCTGTGCCTCAGCATCCCCCTGTCCATCTCACTGACCACATGCAGCAGCCACAATACCAGGCATCATACGCAGCCCTGCCAGGGCCAACATCCCTGCTAGGGACAAACAACCCTACTCAGCAGCAGCAATGGGACGTGGGGTCAGATGGGACGTGGGGTCAGGCTGTGAAGTCAGCTGGGGGTGATAAAACCAGGAAATTTGCCTCTGAAATTAAACCTGCTCTAAAAAGCAGGGAAAATACATTGCGTGCACTCGCATGATGATTTCTAAGGAGTTGCTGATGATTGGGGTCAATAGCTGCACAGTCTGAAGTGTTGTGTTCATGAATATAGCTAAAACCCCTTACATTTAAGGCTTTGGCCAAGTCTTCTTTGTGGCATTTACACGCATCTTTTGGTAGTAGAACCGTCACTTCCTTCTCCTGCTCAATGACTTTCAGCTCACACTCCTGGCTCTGCAGAAAGGAGATAAAGCACTTGTTAGATGAGGGCCCCATCAGCAGAAACCATTTAGCATTTCTCTACTCCTACCTCAACCCCATTCTCTTATCCTATCAGCCCTGTGGCTCCACAGGTAGCAAACACATGTCCCATCACAGCACTTTATAACAATCAATCTTAATCAATCCTCAGACCCAAAGTCAGGTGCACCTCATTGCCCTACAGCTCCAGTGTTCACCCTAAGGCAGCTGGCAATGCTGGCTTTGTGCCTGCAGGCAGGAGACCCTTCCTGTGGGGGTGGGAGAGAGGACATTTGATGTGGTGTCAGAATGACCAACAATGTTATTACACTCCATTCTGTTTTGTTATTAGGCTAAATGCTGATGGTTTTGCTCACCCCTGTGTACATCCAATGGTCAGCTTATCTCCATTGCAATGCCCTCCAGCTGCTTGGCAGAGAGGGGCAGGCAGGGACTGGGAAAAGCTGAGTGGTTTGCTATCAAGCCCTCACGTTGACTGAGGTGCTGCCTCGGTTGAAAGGCTGCCTGGACCTTCCTTGGGGTTGTTATCAGCTGGCAGAAAGCAACACGATTAGAAGCTGGATTGCCAAAAAATAAACACGCGGCAGTGCTGTGGGCAGGAAAGCATGAGGGGCCCTGTTGTTTGCAGGGATCCTGCCCAAGATAAGCATTTTGCCATGCTTCTGTTTCACTGTGTGTTCTATGCTCAGAGCAAGGAAAGCCTGGTTCTGCTTGTTAAAAACTAAACCAACTGGCCAGAGGGAAAAAAAGAATGCTGATGGTGAGCTAGGATGATCCCTGCCTCAACAGGAGGAAGCAGACCCCACCTCCACTGCCTCCAAGTGGGAGAAACCAGCCTCATCTTATGGTGCTCGTGGGTTAATGAAAGGTGATGGAGGATGGGAAGCAGCACAGGCACGAGGCAATGTGCCTACAGCCCTACAGAGCTGGTGGGAACAGCCAGGTCTGCCAGCTCCTGCACTATCACTGCTATTTACCTTTGGGAAGGCGTGGAGGAGAGGAATGATGGAAGCACATGCGTGGATGTATGAGCACCACGGCTGCTGTGAATGAGTGCTTCAGTGCTGTGAGCTAATCCATAGTGATCAGCCTGTGCCTGGCCATCACTGCCCATCAGCATGGCATGGCTTTTACTCCCAGGACAGCTCCAGCGATGCACACATTGGGAGTATGTTCTGCATCGCTTTCTATTTACATTTTAAACCAGCTGTGGGCTATCAACATTAACAACTCACATTTTCAGCCCTTTATCCCTTACACGTAACTCAAGCACAACAGAGTGACGCCATACAGCCGGGCAGCAAGATACAACAGAACCAGAATCAGAATTCACCCATTGCTTTGTTAGCTCAGGGGATGTTGGGGGACAGCAGGGCTCTGTGGCAGAGCTGTGCAGCCGCCTTCCCCATCACCTCCATCCTTGGCCCCAAAACAACCCATCAACTGTAATGCAGCATGGGGCTCCTGGACCAGTTCACGTGTTGTAAATCTGGTATTTAGTCCAACAAGAGGTCCTTTAAAGCTTTAAGCAGAAGCCTTCTTCTTGTGTATTCTCCATGCCTACTGAATGAAATAAGCCCACCTCAGCCCTGAATGGAGGACAGGGCTGGGCAGTGTCTGTGCGATGGGCTCTGGCTCCTGAGACTTGAGTGGATTCAGTGCTGTGAGGGAAAGGACAGAAAGGGTTCTGCTGATGCGATGTGCCTGGGGTGTCAGGGAAGTGTGAGTCATTTGCCAGACTAAATCAGCCTGGGAATATGCTCCTGATACATCGAGTTGTTCAGGCCACGGCAGTTACTGGGATGCATACAAAATACAAATAATTGTTGGGTGAGCTTAAATAGAACAGCTTCAAAATCTTTTTTGGGGTGTAATAACTGTGCTATTCATTACTCCAGTGGATTCATTACTGTTCATTACTACTCAGGACTAGCAGTGACCCCACAGGCCTTGAAACGGCTTCTATTTGTGACAGCATTATTATAAGGTTTTCTGGTGTGCCCCTAAATAACAGGAACATCTATGAAGGCTCTGGAATGAGACCCCACCTGACATCCCCCAGCTGTGCTGCAATGGCTGCCTTGTGTTCACCTGCAATGGGTCCCCCAAGGACCTGCCTGAAGCCGCTGGGCTTTCACACCTCTGCCCACTCACTGTGCCCACAGCAGAAACTCTGGTCACTCCCGCCATGCTATGAGCGTGTCACACTCTGCAGGACCAGAGCTATAATTCAAGCAGGGCGTACGTCCCGCACTAAGTATGTATCACTGTTTATTTTGGCACAGTGGCAGAACGAACCGGCATAATTGCCAGAGGCACCCTGACTGCACAGCGTTAGAAACCTCAGCCTCCCACTGATACAAGACTGCAGACACTCAGCCGCATCACCCTCTCCATGGGGTCTGGGGCTGTGTTTGAGGAGCACGGAGCAGCAGCACCCACCGTGCTGCTGTGGGGAAGAGCTCAGTGCCTTGCTTTCTTCCCTCTGTCGCACTGATCAGCCCCTCTGGTGGAAAGACAAGGCTCTGAAAGGCTCAGAGGATTAGCAGGAGTGATATCTGAGAACAGGCCTCAATCAGACGATTGTAGGAAGGAATCTGAGGATCTGGAAGTCGATGGATGGTTTTGTTGGGACAGGACTAAGGGCGAACCCTGCACGCTGAGGATCGGGTTCATGTGGGAGGGCACCGCATCGCTCCGATGTGTGGGAGAGAAGTGTGTCTTGAGCAATGGAAATCCCTGTGCTGAGCAGATGTGGCAACGAAAGAATCCCAGCCTGCAAGTTTTAGTGGAGAAAGACCAACAGTAGCAACAGATGTGACACCTGAACCACCGTGCTTTGACCCATCGGTGACGGTAGTGATAAGAGGTGGTAAAAACCAGCATTCATACATCAGCATCTTTCAGGAAAAGCCAGCAAAGTGGAGCAGGCTCCTCAGGCTGAGCCCTGCAGCCCAGCTCAGCGCAGCAATGCCCAGCAGCACCACATGGAACCCACGGGGTGGGCGCACTGCCCAGCAACCCGCAGGCCCTGAGCAGTGTGCCCCGCATGCATCCCACGCAAACAAGCCCCCTCCTCACCCCGCTGCCTGGCAGACATGGTTACCCTCATCCCAGCTCGCAGAGCACAGCCACAGCCGCATCACACTCCCGTAGCACGGGGCAGACCGGCAGGCAGAGGCGACAGACTCAACCCCAAGCGCACAAAGTATTTCGGCAGGTCCCGGCAAGGGCTATGGGAAATCCTCACCTCCTCTTCCGGCTCGGTGCTCCCCAGGGGCTGATATTTCTGTGCAAAGCGAGCAGACGGCCGTTTGGGGAAGAGTTTGGCCAGCACTCCTTCCACCATCTTTGCCGGGGCGGTGGGAGCACCCGGTGCCACGGGCACTGCTTGGATTCCCCTGCAAGCACGGGGCTGTGGTTACAGGCGGGGAGAGGCAGTGTCACCTGCTGCCAAGTCACGCCTTCGGCTGCAGGTGCCGGAGGGAGGCTGCGCACCCTTCTCCCATAAAGCCAGAGGAAGCCTGTGTGTGTTTAAGAGCGGTTGTGGTGATACGAGAGCGTGGTGTGTGCCTGCACAGCACCTGGAGATCACACTGAGGGCTTAGCGGCTTGGGCTGTATGCTGCTTGCTGCGAACCTGCAGGGCACCGATGCACAGCGTGTGTGTAAGGTGAGCCCCCACCCCGCTCAGGGTGAGCCCACTGTGAGTCCGTGGTGCCGATGTATTAAATAATGCGGTCATTCATGTGCCAGAGGGGAGTGTTTTCTTGGTGGATCTCAACATACGGATGAGGTTAACCAGCTGCATCCTGTGGGAGATTTACAGCTGCCTGTCAGGAAGCATCACGCTCAGGTCTGCAACAGGAAACCTACACACTCCCCCAGGCAGTGTGACTGCAGGGCTCCCTGAGGCTTAAACTGTCCCTCTGGGGGAGGCGAACTGTGGGATTAAATCCTACCTCACCGGGGAAAGCTGCTGTTAGGGAACAAAGGTCATTCCCAATCAAAGAACAATAACTGTGCCACTATCTGCAGAAGAACAGTTTTCTCCCAGGACCCCAATCTCGCCTGCGGTGCCCGAAGCCTGGCCAACTTCCAACCACTGAGCCTTTCAGTGCAGCATTACTTGCATCTTCCAGGTCCCAGCTCCAGCAAAAACAGAGGAGCCTAAGGGATACCCCACACGATGCTGTAAGACGCAGGTAACACTTGTTCCTTAACACACCGTGCCCCACTGCAGCAGTCTGGATTGAGGATTCCTTTCCAAAGGCTGAGGGAAAAGCAAGATGATTGGGAAACACTGTGCAAACAGCCGGCCTCTTGTAAAACAAGGCTGGGACTTCCTACCTCTCTCAGCTCCCGATTGAGAAATGCTTTCTTAATGACCCGAAGCGGACGCGTCAGGCAGATGAAGGAAGTTCCTGCATCACTGCAACAATGCTCCTTCCCATGGGAAAACAGCCAGGATCATGCTGGGCAGTGATTTTCAGGCAGTTCACATCCAGGTCTTCAGGGCCTTAGTCAGGGCTTGAAGGCAGCCTGGGCTCTCACAGGCACTGGGACGGTTCAAAACTATGGGAATGAGGTGGCAAATTATCACAGCAGTCAATATGCATTTGATTATTTTCTCTCCTGTAGCTTTTGCAAAGAGCAGGAGTGCAGCCAGCTGGCTCTGCTGTGGTCCTGATAAATAGAGCAGGTACTGCCCGGCAAGGAAATGCATCCTTCTGGTCATCTGAGTGTGTTTGTCATGGGCACGGCCTTGGGGTCTCATTGAATCACTCCAAATGTCTTGATAGAGTAACAGTGAAAAACACTTCCTCACTTTCTGTGCTTGTAGGAAGGATTTGCCTGAGCTTGTCCTTGCTTTTCTGACCCCCAAACCTCTCCCACCACCTATACAGCCAGCACATGCAAGAGCAGCAACCAACAGGCAAAACCTTGGCTCCTCCTGAGGCCAGCTTTGTGCAATCCCGAGCGCGGCCCTCGTTAGCCAAGCACTGCTGACAATGCAGCTAATTGAGCAACAGGCTCTTGTTGCTGGTTTCCTCCTATAACTTCCTCCTCTTGGCACAGAGCTGCTGCTTGTGGAGACACACGTAGCTCAGTATTGAATAAACAACCCAGAGAAGAACAAAATCCTGAGTGTATGTAAGGTACAGAGGCCAACGTGCCCCGGCCCCAGTGAACATTGGGGCACCCACTGGGTGCTAAGCACTGAGGTCAGGCAGAGAGATGACCTAGGATTGTAGAATATCCTATGCTGGACAGAGAGGACCCACAAAGATCATTGAGTCCAACTGCTGGCCAGAAATAAACTGAATCAAGACTATAATGTAAAGAAAACAACACTGATACAAGCTGTTCTTCTTCATTCTGGACTAACACATTTTTCACACTACAGAAAAAAAAACAAACAACAACATAGCAATTATAGCTCTTTTCTATTCTTTCCTATTTTCCTACTGTTTCTTATTTACTAAGAGGAGGAAATGTTTCACTCAGAGGGTGGGGAGGCACAGGCACAGGTTGCCCAGAGAAGCTGTGGATGCCCATCCAGGAGGTGCGGCCCTGGACAACCTGATGGCAACCTTTACCAATGGGAACTGGATCATCTTTAAAGTTCCTTCCAACCCAAGCCATTCTATGATTCGATGTGCAAGCTCCAAAAGTTACCTCTGGAATGCTGCTTTCTGTCCAAACTGAGCATTTTGGGCTCTGGCTCGTGTGAGGCAAGCACAGTCCCCTTGTGAGCCCCTCTGTGGGGCACAGACCAAGATCTTACTCCAGCCCTGGCAGCACGGAGGCTTGATCCAAAGGAGCAAAGCAGCCGAGGCAGAAAGCTGGCTACGTGTCACAGAGGGCTGCTTCCTTCCCAGAGGCCCCACAGATGGGTGCAAGGTCTCTGGAGCATGCGGGTGGCTCAGTCTCCTTCACCTGCTTCCCTCTCCATAAGCAGAGCTGGTCACACTTCTGCTCCTCTTCTGCCACCTTGAGGGAAAGAAACTCTGCTGCATGGGACTGATGGAGTCTGCTGCTGCTCACGTGTCCAAATATTCTGCTTTCAGGCTGGATTTTTCCCATGTCCCTGAGCAGAATAACCACTGCTGCCTGTGGGAACACTGACCTGCCCAGATGGGTCCTTCTTGGCACATCCTTCCAATGAAAGATCTCTTTTGATGAGAAAAAGAGAGCACTGTGTTGTGCAGCATAGTGTGCACAGCGAAGGGTGACAGAGAAGAGAGGTTTTTACTTGAAAGCTCACAACCTGCTATAACAGCAAGGAACTAAGATTTAGGTGATGTTTCCTTTCCATGTTTTTCAGTGCTATTGATACAGCTCTGATTTCAGCTCTGGTATTTTGCAGTGGGGACCAGCCCAGCATCAGCCTCTCATTTCATTTGCTTTTCCACTCCTAGAGGAAACCTTGGCCTTCCACAAGGCTGCCTGAGCAGCTGCCCATGTAGTGCAAAGCACCTGAGCTGACAGCTCAACGCCATCGGGCAGTGAATGACACCTCAGAATCGACACGGATGTCGCTGGGATAAACGCCCGCTCCAATGAAAAGGTCACCTTTTATCTGGCTCATCAGCCCTGCTCTCCTCTTAGCACTTTCCACCAGCCTGAGCAGAAGAAAACAAGACTCTAAGAACTGCCCCACATAGGGGTTCCCCCTGGAAGGGCACACTGGTGGTGGTGGATGTGTTTTGGAATCTGACACCTCCTTTGGACAAAACTGTCTTCCTGTGTTTCCTCAGCTTCCTTAAACTTTGTCCTTTCTTTTCAGAATTTAAAGCAAAGCACCTGTCAAGAACACACAACCAAAACTAGGCAGAGCTGGAAAATATCCTGGTCACGTTTTTATTGAGCACCAAAGTGGCAGAACCTGCACTCATCAAGCATGGGATGCATGGATGGGGAAGGGTCCTCCCAGCTCTGCTGCTGGTCCTCAGCTCCCACGGGGCACAGCAGCTCCAGCAATGTCAGCAGTGGTGTGTGAGGATCCAACGGGTCGCAGGCATTGCCAGCACACAGTGATAGTTGTGAAGTCGATTGTAGCACCAAACATGCTTCAAGGTGTACGTGTGGACAAGGAAAACAATCTACATTCACTATTTCCTACCGCGCTTCGTGAAACTGCTGCTAAGCTATTTGTCTTTGGAGAGAAGATGAAGACAACTCATTTGGTGTGTGCTTCCTTTCCAACACACGACGGACAGCGCTGTTGAGAACACAGCATTTATAGAAGCTGCTTCTGGAGCTTCTGTTGCCGGGTCTGACAACTGGTAACTTGAAAAGAATCAACTTGAAGAAACAAACACAATAGCACCACGAGGAAGGGCGATGTCTTTGATAACACCCAGTAAACAGAAGTTCATTAGGAACACTTTGCAATTGGAAAAATATCCTTACCAACTCATCCAGCAACGTGGTCAGGTAAGCTCTTCCTCCTGCTTCAAAGCAGCAACCACTGCAGTGAATGCATCCACTAAAATTAAGTATATTCTTGGATAAAATCATAGAAATAGATCTGCCTGAATGTGGTGTTGCATTTAATAGCTGGAACTTGGAGCAAAGGAATGGAGAGTGGAAGGCAATTCAACAAATGAAGAGATTTAGGAAAGCGTCGAGCCTTCCATCTGCTCTTTTGCTCCACAAAGCACCGAGGAACATGTCTGTTTACAAAAGGAAACGAAGAGCAGTTTGGAAACTTGCATCTCTCCAGCTGCAAATGTCATATGCAAAGTATCAAGTGTTTTATAAGCATCCGAGCTTTGGCTTAAACCATTCTGTGAATGGAAAAAATCTCACAGTTTGTGGGAGGAAGCAAGCACTTGTATTTGTGAATTGGGTGTTTATAAACACCGCTACTATTCTGCATATCCAAATGCTGATTTTATGCGTGCAGATGGGGACATGTACTAAGCAAGGGAGCCAAAATACCTTCCTTTGCCGAGCAATTTTGACTGATTTGTCAGAATGAAATGCTATGATCCCTTTAGGAGCATCTGTAGAAATGGAAAACATTCACAGAAAATGTGTTTTCCATTTAATAGTGCTAAACAGCTACACAAAGCTGTGAGGCCAAAACACAAATAACATGACCCTAAGGACTCATGGATTTGACATAAAGGTACAGGACTTCCAGAGAGCAGCAGCCCATCTGCCAGACAATCCTTTTGAACACACGTATTTATCCTGCTTCTGCTTTCTGCTTCTGCTTTCCTAAGACGTGTACAAATAATGCAGACTTCAGCCTCACTGCCGAGGTTTTGCAGGTACAAAAGGACAGATACATTATCAACTCAGGTCACTAAAAACAACAACTTTAAAAGGTTGGCACATGTGTCTCTAACAGCTTAGATACTGCAGAAAGAAATCTAGTCGTTAGCTCACAGCCTACAATTCACCAGACTGAGAAGCTTATGGAAAGTAACTTAAAAAAAATATCTAAAAAACCTGGTTTTTTCCTGCCTCCCCACAACCTTAAGATTTCAGCTCTAAATAGGAAAAGAGGAAACCTGCAGGTTTCTTGATGCTTGTGAGAAGACTTACGCCAAGTAGTTGTCTGAGATAGGCAGGGACTGGACTTGATGCAGAGTGCTCCTTTAGTCTTTGTCTTGATTTCGTCACGTTGCTTAATATTTTTATACTATTAAGCTGTGTTGGTAGTGAAATCTGAATTGGTCACCTAAGATACACGTAGAAAGCAGGCTGTGCGCCAGCAGCTTAATAAGGGCACTGTGGTTTGCAGGTGTTCTCTTCGTGCTATTTACATTTCTTCAGTGGAAAGGCAGCTGATAAATGGTGTGGTTTCTTTCAGGGATCGCATTCCTCCCCATGCTGATAGGCTTAAAATCTAGACTCATCCTGTTTCTTGAAAATTGAAGTCATTGATGGGCAGGGATCAGGGTAATGCTGGAGATGGCCTCGTGGAGATTTGGGACTAGAATTCCTCCAAAACGTAACTGTTGAGTAAATCATGCCTTGAAAGCTGCTTAATAGAGTGGTCCAGCTGGGTGAAAATTCAAACAACAAAGAAGGAATTAAAATATTTATCCTTACGAGGATGTTTGTATAGAACTTGTCCTTACGTAGCCAAAGAATCTTAATAGTCATCCTGACGCAGGTACAAGAAAGACATAATTAGCTGCTTTGTTTTCATAACTGCCCATTAAATTCGACTTAGTTTTAAAGTGAAGCTAACAGTGTTAAGAATAGCGACTTGGAACAGAATCTTTGGTATAATAAGTATTTTCAGTCTTGCCCAGCTCAAAGGCTGATAAAAGTAATGGAGCACTTTCAGCTGGCTTTGGTCTGTCCAGACATGAGTTCATTTGCCTGAATTGGTCACACTGTTGAGGACGGCTGTTCATGCACATAAAGTTACTCTGTTAAGTCATCCACATACGTAACTATTTGCAAGACTGACTCTCACTACAATCCACCCAGAACAAAGCTTTTACTTGGTCTTGCAGCATCAGTCCTATCTACATTAAAAGAAGCCTCTAAACAAAAAGTTTGAGGTCTTAAACCTCACAAATTTTTGGGGCACTTTTTACCCTGAAGATCACCCCATCCTCTAAATGCCCTGAAAGCTGGGCGTTTCTCAAAGAAATCAGGTTCCTCTTGTGGAATTAGAAGAAAAAGCGAGAGGAAGAGAGTAGAAGTTGGGAAAGACATTAACTTCTCCACGAACATTTTGCAGAGCTCTCTCCACAATGCCTCAGGTTCTCAGGACAATTCAACAGCACCATCTGTTTGTCTGCAGAAGTGTTTGAGCTCTATTCTTAGAGCCTGAGGTATGCGTCTGTGCGAAGGATGAAGGTGTTGTTCTTACATTGGTGTTTTGATGAGAGGCAATTTCACCCTCAAGCAATTTTTTCTTTAAATAAGTGCTTACTAAGCACCAGCTATTTCCACCCAGCTCTCCCTTTTCTCACAGCACACTTACCCAGGCACGCTTTTGACTAACCCAAATGCTTCTGCTGGTTTTTCACATAGCCAACCACATTGTTGGAATTGCTGCCTGCAAAACAAAACTCAGCAGGGTCAGATTGCAGATTAGTCTGAAGCAAAAAATAAAGGTTAAAAAACGCAGGTCTGAAAACAAAACCTTTTTGACCAAAGCACGGAGCCTTGAGATTAAAGAATATCTTTCTGCTATTTGCAGACCTTCATTTCTTAAGCAGCAAATTCACTGTAAACAATGCAATAACTATAAGGCTTAACAATAGCAAACGTTTCATGCCAATTGCTTACCAAAATACTCCTTGTAATACTTATGCCTCAGGTTGCGTCCATCTGAAAAAGAAGGTACATAATGACAACATATCAGCCAGTCTTCATCCTTTGAGTGGGCTGTTATAATGTTCTGTCCTTCTCAGTAGTTGCGAGTCAAGGAATCATAGATTTCCACTAATGAAAGAAAATCTGGGTAAAATTTCAAACTGGCTATTAGTGATCTACGAAGTTCAAGCTCCAGATGACTTTTCTTTTACCATTTGTATTGTTATTTAATCTCCTAGAACTAGCCAATGTTTAAGAACCATATAGCTATACATTATATTAGGGATGTTAATAAAAAAAAAGACATGAAATAATAAAACCAAAGCCCAAACCCCATATGTTACTGGTGTTTGCTTGACAGAAGAAGAAAGGAAGGGAGGTTCCCAGTCAACTGACCTGGATTTCCACGGAGCTTGATGCACTGTCCCCTGTTAGGGATTCCTTCAGCTGTGTTGCCGGGGTTGATGATATGGCACTCATACCCTGTGGGGCAATGCAGAGGCTCATCTCCATCCTCAGTGGTGCTGCAGGCCTCAGCTGCAAAAGAAACCTGAAGGTCATAAATTGTGGCTTTATCACCCACAGGTAAACAAAATAGGACAGCACAGCCACTTTCCCCTGTGCCTCCTCCCAGTCAGGATGCTTCTCAAGACTGCTTCAGACTACTTCCCAAGCAAGGCAACCAAGGAGCTAACACCTCCAAAGAAGTCTGGCACAGTGGAAGATCAATTTCACAACTTACACAAAACCTGATGAGTCCATCTCAACATGGGGAGCACAGACCAGCCCAACTATTGTTAACATCACTCTACCCACAGCCTGTTGTGTGGGGTCTGTGCTGGACAGTGGGGAAAATAAACCACCATTGGTGGTCTCTCGTGGGTGGTCTCACCACTCTGCTCTTGCCTCCGAGCAGCCATACCTCTGTTCCAGTGTTTTGGGCTGGGTGAGGAATTTGGGGAAACATAAGCAGGAAGCCGGCAGTTTGCTGCTTTGTTCTTTGCTCCACACCCAGTATGGTACTGATGAATCTGAACCTCAAATGTGACTCATTGCACAGTAAGGCAACACCACCCCCTGTTGCCAACAGAGGCCTCAAATACCTTGACCCTGGATATCCAGCAAGTGTGGAGCAGAATAAGAAAGTAAAGCAGGCCTCATAGGCTGTGTCTGCATACATGAAGGGTACAGGCTATGCCAGGACACTCCACCCTTTCTTTAGCCAGAGTTTTAATTTGAAGAACCTCTGCTGTAATTCCCATGCCATGACTGATGGGTCTTACTTCACTAATTACTCCCTCGAGCTGAGGTAAGGTGATAAGAACAAATACTACAAGCATGACAGGGATGGATGAGGAGGGACCCATTGTATCTTACTTCTAGAAGTGCAACTCCAGCAAGCTGGAGGCAGAATTTCCTCTTGAAGAACTGGGTGTTTCCATAATGGATAAGAATCAAGGTTTGGTGAGTCTGATACCATCTGTGTAGGAGCAAAGAGGGTAATTTACTGGCACTGCCTGAGTCTGTCTAAAGCTGATCAAAAGCTGGAACAGCCTTTCCATCATGAAAGTGAGAACTTCAGGCATCTATACATTTCAAGATGCCTCACAGAAGAAAATTTCCTGCCTCCCCACTGTCTCATTGCTTCATTTTGAAATATGTTTCATATTTGAAAAGTATAATTAAAAGAAGTCCTTTCTCTGTGGAACTAACTGAGAATCCCAGTCTCATTAGCAGTCCCTAAGCTTTGATGCTCCCAGCAATGTCAGCCTCACTCAGCTCTGCAGCACTTTGCCGAGGCTCTTGTTTAATGCATTCCCTTGACACAAGAGCTGGGGTTGAGCCCCCATCCCAGGGCAGCAGTGCGCAGAGGCCACTGCAGGCTATGGCATCTCCTAACCCATGTCTGCCCACAGTTCATCAGGCAGCTGATGGAAAAATCTGTGTGTGCCAACAAAGTTTTTTTCTATTAAAAAAAACCCCAAACATACATATTTCTACTTATTTGAAGAATGGATAAAAATCCCATTCCCAGGAGTACTCCTAGTGCTCTGCTGCCTCCAAGGTCTCCCCTGTGTGCTGCACTTGGTTTTGGAAGGGCAGATCTGATCAGGCTCTCCTAGCACAGGATTTCCGGCCAAACCCATAAAAAGCAACTGATTTACGGCACTAGAAACTATTTCCCTGCACAACACAGTGCTATTTGAACAGAAACCCTAGACAAATACCAGCAGCCTCAGCATGTTGGCAACACTGGCAAGCTCTGTCCATGACAAATACATTATTTACTGCCTTTTGCATAATCACTCATCGCATGGAGAAGACAGTGAAACGTACTGTACCTTGTAAGACTTCCTCTGGGCCATCCAAAAGCCACCCATTTCCTCCCAGCCAGCGGGGTTTGGGCTGGACCAACCAATCCAAAACTGTGAAAGAAACATGAGACCACAGAGTCAAGGCAGGCACACTGCTATGGCAAAAATCACAGATAATCTGTAACTGACAGAGATGAGGCTGCTGGTATCCTGAAGGACAGATTTGAATGGATCTTCCATTCCCATTGCATGGA
Organism: Bambusicola thoracicus; assembly: GCA_002909625.1. Taxonomy (NCBI): domain Eukaryota; kingdom Metazoa; phylum Chordata; class Aves; order Galliformes; family Phasianidae; genus Bambusicola; species Bambusicola thoracicus. Next base: position 2,307 of record PPHD01013834.1, on the reverse strand, counting down.
ACAGAGGAGTTGGTTGCCTGGCTTCTGTGAGCGCTAATTCAGATTGAGATTAGACTTTCGAATATAGATTTTTGAATATATAATCCCAGGAAAATAACTGGCTTTATTTGCACTGGTGGACACTGTGCAGCACCAGCTGGTCGATCTTAGCTCATTTTTGATCCAACAGTCACCCCAAATTCACCTCCAAGAAATCAGAAGTGCGGAACCTAAGTTTTATCCTTGGCTCCCACTCAAAGCACTCTTCAAACCGGCAGCCTGTGACGCTTGGGGATGCCCACCAGAATTTATACATGTTTCTCTCAGCCACAGTTGACTGGCAGTACCTGGCGGTGGCTGCACAGACTCCAGGCAGGCGTAGATGCAGCCGTTGTAGCAGCAGCGCTTGTGCCTCTCGCACTCGGAGTCGGAGCGGCAGCTGGGCACCTCGCAGGCTCTGTCCGGCAAGGTCTGGGGTGGCGGTGGGCAGCGGTCGTTCTTCTGGTAGTGGGCACCGTGAGAATGAAGAGGGTACTCATAATCCTTGCAAAGAAAAGAAAAGGAAACAAAGGTTTGGCATAAGGCAGGTACCAAACATCCCATCAGTTGAAACAGAAGGATTTTCAGTGCGGGTCTCAGGTATTTTCTAGGCAGGAAAAGTAACTGTTCTATTTCCCCAGCTCTGACTTCAGCGTGCTGGAGGTAAGAGATACATATATGACCACGTTAGCACATTTCTTTGGAAACACCAAGCCATCAGACTGCTGCGTGGAGTTCGTTAGTAATTAAGGTGACTGCAACGGCAACGAGGTGGTAAAAATCCTTAAAAGTGGGCATCATCATGACAGGCATCCCAAAATGCTGCTCTGCTAAAGCAGTTGAAATGATGACATTGCCTTGTTATGAGATTAAATCCCCAAAGGAACCTGGAGCTAATGTCCAGGTAGTGCCTGGATCCCAGATAGGCTCCTTCTCCCCTTTTCCCATCCTTCTGGACCAGAACACAGAAGGGAGAGATTCAAAGTCTTTCAGGCCTGTCCTCTGTGGGGTCTCGAGTTGTTAAATTGGAAACCATTCTTAAAACCAGAGGTGATGTAGGTGAGGTGTGTGGGAAGTGATAGCAGTTCATCACAAAGCATATGAGGCTGTGCTGAGCTACAGCAGAGAGGAGCCCCATTGCTCACTGCACATGGAAAGGACAGGGAGATGTAAAGAGGATTAACGGGCACAGGATTTTACCAGGAACATTTGTAAGAGGCAGCATTCAGTTATTATCCGTGCTGGTGGCATTTAGCAAGAAGCCAGCTCCCCCTGTCAGAAGTGAATCAGCCAAGCCCATTCCTTTCTCACCCTTCGTTAAACTGCTGAGCTTGAGCTTAGCTCTCCAGAGCATCATGCAGTGCTCATAAAGGGCAAAAATCAGACCTATTAACACGCATTAATAAGCTGTAGTCAAATCAAAAGACAAGTTCTGGATTTGCCTTTTCAGCAGAGACCAACGTGTAGCAAAAGGAAGAACAGAGAGCTGCCACCTGCTCACTGGTTTAAGAGCTCTACATGTACTGGGCTCCATCACCCTTGTGTTTCGAAACCATTGATGAACCACTGGGGCTGTTATTCCAAGAAACAGTGTGGTGCAACTGTCCCCGAGGGAGTCCCCAGCAAATTTCACCATCGGGCTATGGAGAAATCTGGGGTGAGACTAACAGCTTCCTTTGGCTATTCTGCATTCCAACTGCTGAAAGCTCCGCATGGCTTCCGTGGAGCATGCGTGCCCCTGTGAAACAGCATGTCACCACATGTACTGCCCAAAAATACGTCCTGGGAGAGGCCCCGGGAGGCAGCCTGCACTCATCCCACACCCACAGGCTGAACACTCCCTTGGTAGGCTGAATACCTTCAGTATGGTGTAGAGCTCGGAGGAATAAACATTGACTGTCACTCACGTCTCATAGGATTGCTTGCAAAACTTCTGCATTCCCTGATGGATCCCCAAAGGGGCCCACTGCCCCAGGGACTGACTGCTGGCCCAGGGTTCCGTGCTGAGCACCAACAGAAATAACAACGCATATTATTTCTGCTAACAATGTGAGAAGTTTTACTTCCGTGCTCTGCCATGTATCGTGTGTAGGATGTAACTGTACCGCTAATGTGACTGCTATCCCATCGGAGCCGATCTCATTTCTTTGGGTGATAGCTAGGGGGAAACAGAGAGCAGCACATTTCTCAGCTGCCTGCTTTGCAGGGATTGAGTCAGGAAACGCGCAAATACAGCGCAGTCAGGATGAATAAACGTTTTAATGTATGGAAGGAGGTGTACACAAGGGA
>PPHD01013832.1:0-17082 GCA_002909625.1 Bambusicola thoracicus | reverse complement strand
CTGACCTTGGCTGTCTCCAGGGATGGGGCATCCAGCACCTCTCTGGGCAACCTGTGCCAGCGTTTCACCACCCTTACTGTAAAAAGCTTCTTCCTTAAATCCAATCTAATTCCCCCCTCTTTTAGTTTGTAGCCATTCCTCCTTGTGCTATCACAACAAATCTTGCTAAAGAGTCTGACCCTTTCTTTTTTACAGTCCCTCTTTAGATACTGAAAGGCTGCTCTCAGGTCTTTCCAATTTGGAGAGAAGGATGTTGTATGCACTATGTCAAAGGCTTTACTGAAGTCCAGATAGATGACATCAGTGGCTCTGCCCTTGGTGAAACCATGCTGGTTATCCCATATCACCTTCCACTCATCCATGTGCCTTAGCATATCTTCCAGAAAGATCTCCTCCATTATCTTCCCCAGCACAGAGGTGAAGCTGACAGGAGTCATCCTTTCTACCCTTCTTAAAAATGGGTGTGACAATGTCTTTTTTTCCAGTCACCAGGGACTTCGCCTGACCACCATGACTTTTCAAATACCATCAAGAGTGGCTTGGTGACTGTATCAGCCAGTTCCCTCAAGACTCTGGGATGCATCTCATAGACGTTCAGGTTCCTCAGGTGGTCATGAACCTGATCTTCTCTTACATCGGGATGGGCATTACCCTCCTAGTTCCTGCCTTCTGACCCACCTACTTGAGAGGTGTATCACTTATCAAAGTGTTTATCTTTCCATTACCATTGGCTTCAAATACGGCTCTTTCAAATACAGGACAGGTTGAGGATGAATCTTGTTTCAGCAGTGGCTTTCTGAATGGGCTTCAGGTTTGGGTGAGGAGTGCTTAAATGAAAATTCAATCTGCTAATGCAGAACCAAATGATTCTATTTAAACCTTGCAGACCTTTCTAAAGTGCAGCGTTTTGTGCGACCCCTGGAGAACGTGTAGCACCAAAAGCCCCTCTCTGAACAGCCTGGCTGTGCTTCTCTCACGCTGTAGACAGAACAGGCATCACTGACATTGATACATAATTTAGTCACCACCTTCAGGGTATGTTAATTTAGCAAATTTGCTAGGAATTCACATAGATGAATTGATGATTAAATAGGCGATTGAACCAAAGAGCCCAAACGAAGCAGTTTGTTGCTAATTTAAATGCTCTCTGTGTCTAGACCACTCTCCTTGTTACATTTTAATTGACCTAATTATTTCCAAAAACACTCTTTTTGTCACTGCTTTAACATTTAGATCATTCTGTATGGGGGCTGGATGTGGGAGGAGAGCTGTTCTGGTGTATTCCAACAGCAGAGAGTATTTTAAGCAACAACTTTGGATAGCAGCAGCAGTCACTGGTTATGAAGCTGCAGAGCTTCCTGTAGACCTGGGGAGAAGGCTGTGGGCTACCTGCTAGAGCTTCTTCACTGTACAACCACATCCACTATTAGCACATCTTAAGAATGAACGTGTCCTCAAGGAGGTCTTTTCAGTGAGGTTTCACTATTAGTGCTCAGACATTTCATCGAGCTACTGCGATTTGACAAGCTAGCACTTGTCAGCTGAATCAAGCTGTTACAACCATGTGCACGCTGCAAGTGCAGGGGAATGGCACTTCTCATGGTGGGGAGAGAAGAGCTGAAATTGTGCACGCTTGCTGTAAGGAGCTATTGTTATTGCTTGTAGGAGCAAGTACCCATGTAGCTAGCGCATCTCAGCTGACGTGAGGTAGCTTGTTCACTACCTGGATCCTGCACCTGAGCTCTACAGAGACCTATTTCCCTCCACATCATACTATTAGCTTTAGTTTGTGATAGCAAGGAAGTCAGGTGTTGGATGAAGGAAAGCCAAATGTTAAATCATGATTCTGGTCCTCTAGAACCCATAGTTTTAATGCCTGACTTCTTGTAGATACCCTGCATGGAGAATCTGCTATAGTCAGTGATAAGTTCAAGCAAGTGGCCCATCATCTGCCCTGAACGCATGCGCATGCATTTAGGCTGAACTGTGAGAAGTTTCCCCTTCCAGCTCCCAGTCCTGTTTTCCCTTTGGCTATGGGACTATCACCAAAAGCTGCACGCAGTCATAAACTGAAGTAGAATGGCTCCATAACTGTGATTAACTTGTCTGTACTGCACTGACAGATATCAGTGTGACCAAAGCTGTCTCTTTCCTCGTTTTGAGAGAGAAAGTGGGGGAAAGAAAAACGACTTGTCCCTGAGCCACACAGCAAACCAGTGATGGTACGAACAGGAGAACCTGGATGGTCCAGCTGAGTGCTCTGAGCATAAGGCAGTGATTCTTTTACCAACACTCATACTGTCTTTTAGCCTGTCCCTCGCTGACTTTGCCTAAATTACCCTTGGCTTAGCTCTGGTTGCTGTTAGAAGAAAATGAGGCTTAAGATGCCTAAAATGGCATTTTGTTATCCCTGGTGGCTGCTTTGATATTTCTCAGTTTTCTGTAGCTGTCAGTCAGATGCTGTGCCAGATGTTTCCCACAAACTGTCACAGAATGCAAGAGCTGTAGCGACGTAAGGACAAGCTCAGCTGCCAGCCTGGCCAGCATGCCCATGGAGCCACAATCTCTGAGACAAAACAGCTCAAGCTTTGGGCCATGCTCCCTCTTCCCTCACTCTCCAGAGATTGGGATGCATTGACAGGGGTGATCGCACAGCCTTCAGCAAGAAGTAGCCCAAAGCTTGTCAGTATGAACGGTTCTGCACCAAAAAACCCTTCCCACATCTTTCTTGAGTTTCTCTTCCACATCAGGAGTGCAGGATGTACGTTTCCTCCAGATAGGGCTACACCTGAATCTGGGGCTCCGTGGGACCCTTTAAGCACACAGAGCACTTTGCACTTTCAGTTGCATCAGGCCATCAGAAATTTCTGTCGTGCGCTCACTTCTCAAATTAAGTACATAAAAACATCACACAGGCAGCCAAGTCTCACACAGATCCAGCTACGTACTGCCAAACCGTTGCAGACTGCCACTGACCAACGCAACAGGAGCCAACAGCGGCGTGCTAAATTCAGCAGCCTCCTCCAGAGCTGGAGCACGATCCACAGATGCAGAACTTCTCACCTCTCCCAAGCACCACGCGGCCAGAGGGCTCTGCAGCCCGACACCCACGTTTCCTTAATTCACTGTGTTATGCCAAAGGCAAGCAGCGGGCTTTTTCCTTTCCTTGCTGCCTTCTCTCCCTTCCCACCCATGGATGCCCCAATCCTCATGGATTTCATCCAAGACGTAAACCCTGGCTTAGAGAACTTAATGAGTATAACATCTTAGTCATGGGTAGTGGGATTGAGAGTACCCTCTGCAAGTTTGCCAATGGCACCAATCTAACTTTGTTCGGACAGTAGAGATCTGCTACCAGCTGTACTTGGATAGCCTCTTGTCATCAGTAGTGTGTGTAAAGATAAATTAGGAAGATTCCTTACGTGAAAGTTAGGTTTTTAACAAGGAAAAGCATTCCTGGGAAATGTCAGTTTTAGTCATTCCGTCACCGTTTTAATCAGAGAACGGCGCACTTAAAATCTCTCACAAAAAGACCTATTCAGACAACACTTAGAATTCAGGCACGTTGAAAACACATACTTTTTTTGGTTTCAGCCAAAGCCTGCCAACAACACAGGACATCTTTTAATTAAAACTCAAACATTTCTCTTGCTATTCTCTTGTTTCCGGCAAAAAACTGCTGAAGGATATTTTCTTGGCAGTTCCAGTGAAAATAACCTCTCTCCTGGTTCTGACAACTTCCTTGGGATTATGCTGCTCCATTTCAAGTTCTTGTTTTCTTTCCTTTACCTTACTGCCAGCATTGGCACTGAAGCTTCCCTTAATGATGACATATGTTCCTCACTCATTCAGAATATGATCTAACTCTTTATATAGAGCATCTGTTTATTTATCTGCGGGACATGTGGCTAGAACATAAACTTGAATGAGCTGTGGGAAAGGCCAATTTTAAATATGAAAATAGACTATCATCGGTATAGTTAAAAGACACTTTCAACTCCCTAATTTGGTTACTAGTCACAGAAACCCTCGGACATTCTCATGACAGTTAGGATAAACATTATCCTTTCCATCGCAAAGAAATATTGTCATAGCTGGAGAAGTAAACTGACCCACAACGTGAAAATGAATGTCATTTTAAAACTGCCTGTGAAAGCATAATTCAGGTGTGGTACTTAATATTCTCAGCTGTCATTGACCGTGCACTAATTAGTTTCAGTTCTAATGAATACGTATTTATATGCACAAAGTATAAGCATCGCAAATATCATATGTATTTGACCACAGTTTATGATGATGATATTGTATGATTGCATATATGTATTCATTATTATTGCATGAATATTTTATGGATCGGTGTAAAATGTAATTATAGCCTAGTATGTTTGCTTAATGTCAGTGTCAACAGTTGGATCAAGATCAGCATAAGACATTTTGTCAAACCAAGCTTACATTTCTCGTCTCTGGTATCAGGACCAAGATTTGGGGACCATAAATCACATTCATGTTTTTCAGGCAGTTGACATTTTCTCTGGCTTAAGTCACTCCTATGAAAACTTTTCAGGTCAAACATAGGAGAAGGGGCCAAAAGGACACTTAGTTTTCTTGAATGCTTAATCCTGAAAGAATCAGTTTCAACGAGACAGAGCTATTGAGTGTGATGCAAAGACCTGCAGTTCGTTTAAATAGAGAATTCTTGCTGGTTTAGAGTAGAGTTCTAAATACAAGAAATGTTTGCATCCTGCTGTCAGTAAAAAGAAGATACGGCTTCATTGTATGATAACATCTGAACTCTCCATTATTTCACTTCCTTAAAAATCTCCCTTTTGTCTGAAACGTTGGAAGTTCTCCTTAGTCACAAATATCACCAGAATGAAAGATCAGAGAGAAAATAAACCTTGCTTTCTATTTTTGTCGGTGTTTACTTTGTTCAGTCGCTCGCATGTAAACCCATTTCTGTTTCCTCTGTCAAGGCAGTTTCTCTTACAGTTTCGCTGCCTTTCTCATAAAGCCAGAAGCAGAGAAAACATGTTTTAAAAATAGGAAAATGTGATTGTGAAACCACGAAGCTGTGTTCTGTGCAGAGGAGAGGTGAGGATGCTCAGAGAAGGGTCCTGCACAGAAATCCCTGTCATCTAAGTTTTGAGTTGACAAAGTCTTACTGAATGTGAAACTCTTCACTTTTATGCTCACACCAACTTTGGTATCAGAACCTGTGTACATTTTCGTGTGGGAGATGGCTTCACAATATTATTCAGCTGCATAATTTCCCTTCTTTTTTTCTTGTGATTCCCCATTTTCAGCACTTTTCATGTGATGCTCTCACTGCCCAGAATTGGCAACGATCATTTCTGAAATATTATCTTGAGATTCTGAATCGTGAAGATTTCATTCTGTTAATCCTCCTGTGCTGCTTTTGTATGTTTGTTTGCTTGTTTAAATGGTGATGGGATAGAAGGGAAAGCAAGGCAGGAATCAAACGATTTCCATGGATAATATCACAGTCTATGAGCCTTTCTGAGCCCCTTAATTGTCAAGCATGTGCTGACATCTTCTGCTAGTTGCTCTCATAGAAATATGACAATATCTGATTTATATATATGGTTTTGCTTAGGGCGTTATGCTTAGTAGCCTTCCATGTGTATAATGCAGAATGCTGTGTTCTTCAAGGGGCATTATCCCAACAGCAAAACCTGCTTGTGTTACTCCACGTAACATTGGTCCTTGCCTGAAGTCCCTCTGAGCCATGTTGGCTCATGAGGCTGAGATGGTTCCTAGGTAATTGGACTGAAGGTGACAACACAGCATGCACAGAGCCTGGCATGCTGCAACACATCATAGAATCATAGAAACTTAGACTCATTAAGGTTGGCAAGACCTCTCAGATCATCTAATCCAAACCCATTCCCACCGTGCCCACTGACTGTGCCCCTCAGCGCCACATCTCCACCACTCCTGAACACCTCCAGGAGCAGTGACTCCACCGCCTCCCTGGGCAGCCTGCGCCAATACCACGCTATGCTTTCTGAGGAGAAATTTTTCCTAATGTGCGACCTGAACCTCCCCAGGTGCAACTTAAAGCTGTTACCACTTGTCCTGTCACTAGTTACCTGGGAAAACAGACAATCCCCACCACTGATCTGTGCTAAGAGAGCACCTAAACGCAGCGTCCCCAACGTCCCTCCAACAGGCTAGCAGCTAGCAGAGCCTTGCGAGCTGTTTGGCAGAGGGGTGACAAGAGCCTTCCAGGCACCATTGGCCTTGGAGTTGTGTTAGCACACCTTGCTTCATGCCATGTGGGCTGCTTGTCTTGGTGCAACAGGTTGATCTCAGCACTTCGTTACCTTGCTGCTATCAGCTGCAAAACCACTGCTCAGCTGGCACCGCTGTGACCTCAGTTGCTCAGCACGTGGCTCCTCTTGATTTTAATTCACCTATTCTTTTCCCCATTTCAAATCACTAAGTTTTGTCCTTGGAAAGAACGGCCTTTCTCTCATTGTGCGGCTGTTCGGCAGCTGAATCTTTCCATGATGTTTCCCTGCTGCTTTGCATCCCAGGCACAATACAAAGAAATGAAATGCAATGTGCTCACTCCTTATTATTATAGATTGATGTTGAAAGGAGTGCTGCATGTAAGATTTTAATCAAGAAACTGCAGCAAGTTTATGAGCAATATATATCTCTTTTAATTTGGCCAGCAATGAAAATATGGTTGGCAGGGGGAAAAAAGAAAACTCCCTCTCTCTCACCAGTGTACTTTCCAACACGAAAAAAAGGATTTTGAATAAAGTGGCAATATGGATGCATTTGAAACTGTGAAATGTGATTCTTAATTGCTCTTGATTGTCTCTCAAACAACTGGTAGGTTAACCACGGCAGGCTGACAGCCTGTAAGAACCGACAATCAATATTGTTGAAATGCAGAACCTTTGCCTGCAAGATACAAAAACATTTCATTTTCAAACGCTACAGGACATCTGCTTCTGGAGAGAAAAAGTTGCTTCTACTCGGCAATATGCACCAACTTGTAACTTATTTTTTCTCCTTGCTTGAAGGAAACAAAAGTCTTCTTTATACCATATCCTTTCCACTAATCTGGCAGCCATCCAGCGTGGGTTTAAACAGATGTTCAGGAAAAAAAATATGGCATATACAAATGAGATGGAATCCAGCAACTCAGTCATGGATTATTACAGATATAAAATACTAAGGGCTAAATTCTTCCCAGATACACGATCTCTATAATATTTGGCACTAGATGTAAGAGCAGCGCACAAACAAATCATTAATACACTCACTATAATAATTATTATATATTTAGCACAAAGACCCCAGGCTGGATCAAACCCTTTTGCATTAAATACTGTACAGATGCATGTTCAGGCTGAGGAGTTTACATTCAAATGGCTGCATTCAGCAAAGACTTAGATATGTAAGTAACTTTGCTTCGTGTGTTTACAGGATTAAGCCTCACGTGATTGTGTTATTGGCAACAACGGGCATTTCTTACTTTCCATGCTACAGCCTTTGAATAAATCACACAGTAATGAATGAATGATTTGAGGTTAGAAGGAACGGACTTGAGTCTTGCTGCGTGCAAGTCTACTAAACCTATGGACTGCCACAAGGTTGTAGGCTCATTGGTAGGAAATATATGGACATGTGCAATCTCTAAATATATGTAATGCAGTGAAATTGATAAAATTTAGACCTAGGAAGAAACGTTTCCTACCAGCTGAAAAACACCACCTTGCCTTCTGCTCCTCAGCTGCGCCATATGTGTGCTGCGGCACAGCTTAACCCAGAAGTCAAAGCTGAGATGCATCCCACGGTCTCCTGAATCAACTGGAACCAAGAGCTCTGCTAGGGACAACCTGTAAAAGCAGCTGGGGAGGAGAGCTTGGGCTACACAGCGGGTCAAGCAGAAGATGGGAATGAAGCATATGGCCTACCTTGGGAAACGCACAAAAAATTGCTTTCAGCTTCTACTGATATCATAGAACACGATCTCTTGGGCAGAATAACACCTAAATGCAAGTATATCCACATGGCCAGTGGAATCTTCCCACAAACTGGGTGAGCAACCTTCCACACCAGCTGTCTTCCACAACAGCTCCTGGGGGCTGCAACTGCCCTTTGCCAGGATGTCTGCCTGAACACGCTTGTCTCCAGAGCTTTTATTTTTAACTTTTTCCATTTTTTCTCCCATTACTGTTCCCCTTCCTTCACCTTATTTCTTCTGAACTTGAAATTAATTTGCTTCAAGCACTCTGGTGTCTTTTCTGCTTCCAGAAAACAAAACCTATTTTTAATAGTCCCGAGACTATACAGCAATGAAGGCCAACACACAAATAATCAAAACATTCACTTTTCAGAGCATTGCAAAGAACATCTGGTTACTTGATAAAAACTTCTGTTTCCTATTGTTGCTACTGCTAAACAAAATAAAGTGAAAGATACTGGGGAAATGCCAAGTGAGGATTAGAAGGGATCCATTTGTCCCCATTCTCCCCACTGCTTTTGTTTTCAGTCTCCAACTTGCCATCACTTCATCAGCTTGGGAAAAGTTGCAGGGAAATGAAAGCATGGCAAAGTCCAGCTTTTCTACTCCCATTCTTTGTAATAAGGGTTCACATGATGGGTTACAATAGAGAAACAGCGAGAAAGTGTCAATGAGGAACGTGAAGAATTGGGCATGTTTCTTCTCTCCCCTGGAGTCAAGGTGGATTCAGAAATTTGGTAAATCCAAAGACAATGGAAAAACAGAAAATGACAGTGAAATGCTGTCTAAGAACCGTCACAAAAACTCATGGAAAAGCTGCTGCAGCTGGAACACTGTGAAGGAAAACCAGCCTGCACTTCTCCCTCCAGGAGCATGGCAGGCGTGCTCTTCCCTTTGCTGCTGTCACCGCAAAGTGAATTTTTGCACGATTGCTGCAAGGGACCAGCTCCTCTCCAAGCCAGTGCTTGGGTTATTTGATGACATGTGACTCTCCTTCTATATGAATAACATCTGGAAATACACAGAGAGTCTTTGGAATTGTTTCTGGTTTAAAATAATTTGTTATTTAGAGCATTTCAACCAGTCACTGCCCTCCTTGTTGTTATGGCTGGTCACGATGTCACGTCCGAGCCTTTCCACTCTCTGCCTCAAAACATTATTCTTATAACAATCAGGTGCTTGCATTCATGTGGCAGCTCTCAGCATCCCGAAGCCGTCCCAAAAGAATGATGACGGTTGGTCTTCTAGGCTGAGCTGTTGACCTTTTTCAGACCACTGAAGTCACAGGAAGAAATTATGAGGATGATACAAGAAAAATCAGTGACTACCTCACCCACCTCCTTAGACCTGATGACTTTTGTGGGTCCCTTCCAATTTGGATTATTCTATGATTATCTCCACCATACATCTAGAGGGCGTCTCTCACTCCCACCTGGAGCTGAGCGACATCAAGCTTCCTTCCCTACCTTTATCTAGAGATAATAACACAAAAAAGGCCACCTTGGGTCAGAACAAAGGCACACATTGTCTAGTATTTTCTCTCTAGCAAAGAACAGCAGTGATATGGAGGGCTGAGTGCACAAATAGGGTGATCAAACCACGATACTTCCCCAGAACACTCTTCGCGCTGCCAGCACTTTGTGGCTCTCCCAGTCAAAACCAGTGCCTTGTGTTTGATGCCTCTCAATGAGTTTATTGACCATATCCTTTCTAGCAGCCCTTATGCCCCAGAAGGTAATTGTGCCAAGGGAATCTGCATCTTCCCTACAGTCCCATAAGTGATGCTCTCCTTAAGCCATCCTGCTAAGTTTATCTGATTTGTCCTGTTCTTGTGTCAGAGGAAAGAGGGAGGTGTGAGAGCACTCTCTCTGTGCTTAAACAGCAAGCGATGCTTTTTAACAACAATTTTGCCACAATTTCCCAGCTGCACTGTCCCACTCCCTCACAGGCTGTAAGGAGAGCAGCTCCAGGGGTGTGCAAGGACCAGAGGAGATGTCCCAGAGGAGACATCTGGGTAGCACGAGGCAGGAGGGAGGCACACGGCTGTGTGCGCCGTCACCAGGCTGCCTGAGCAGAGAACTAATATCATTTGTGTGGGATTTTCCTCCCCCTCCCGCAGATCAAAAGGACAGCAGCAATGCAATCTGCTGTTTGTGTAGGAAATGTGTCAGAAGAGGGAAGGAGGGGATACACATGGGAACATCTGCTCTAAGAAGCCACTTGGAGATTAACCCTTTAGGTCCTGGGCTAGCCAGCACCTGCCTGGCACTAGGCACGGGAGGGGCTCCCAGCACATCAGGGCCGCACGCACCCACGGCTCCTCCTGCAAAGTGCTGAAGGGACATCAGGTGCTGGCTGCTAGAGGAGCAATTCCTCCCCTGGCTTCCCTGGGGAAGGACTGGGCTACCCCAGTGCTGGTGCTCCAGGGCTGTCAGCGGCAGGGTGACTCTGCCAGCTGCATTAGGGTGTAGGAATTGCTGTGTACGGCCAGAAAAATAAAAGTTTGGGTCACACCCCGTGGGTTTGCTCTGGTGTCCGTGGCTGTTACAGGTGCCCTGCTCAACCACAGCTGCCTCTTGTGCCCTTTGCACGTACACTTGTCGCCGGGATAAAATATGTGCTGACCTGGCTTTGTACCAGACCACGCACAGAAATGAGTACAGCAGAGAAAAAAAAAAAAAAAAAAAAAAAAAAAAAAAAAAGGTTGTATTCCTTCTTCCTCCTGTGTACAAAACTAAAAACTCTCACATTGTTCCAGCTTAAGAGAGTCAGGCACAAAAGGGAAAAAACAGCCCCGTGTTGTTCTAGGCCAGCCGCCAAGCCGACTTGTGCAAGTTTGTGCTGGCAGCGGTGTCCCCGGGCAGAGGGGCTGCGCTGGCGACTGCAGGCCCTGCTCCCGGCCTGCCACCGTCCCGCCACCCCACGTCCCCTCACGCTGAGCTGAGGGGCTCTTGGTTTACTTGGCAAAACCCGCCCTGCGGCTGCCGAGGTGACACACGGAAGTCCCCACGAACGCATCGGCCTCAGCCTGCGCCTGGAGGTGATCCAACAAATCCTTACCCACAGAAATACTTCCACACAAGTATTTCAGTCAACAGGATTCCTTGCGTGAGTAAGGGATTGTGGGGTTTAGCCTTTACCCATCTTATTTTTCCAGCATGTAAAACACACTTTTCATCAGCCTCTCTTGAGAACTTCACCATTTTTTGTCCTTCTGCTGTTCTGCCAGGTTTTCACTATTTACCCACATTTTTCCATCACTTCAAACAGCATTTAACTTGTGATTCCTTTGCCATCTCTCCTCTGTATAAATCTCTCCACGTTTGTCTGCCTCACCTGTAGAGACGAGTTAAATCAGCTATCTGACCTCCTGGTCAGGAGGCGGACAGAGATTGTTGGGATTTCAGTTTTACTTTTAGTGCAGTCTGCTTTTCATTTTCTGCAAATGACCATCATAAAATCATAGAATATCTTGAGTCGGAAGAGACCCATAGGGATCACTGAGCTCCTAATCACAGAATCACAGAATGGGTTGGGATGGGAGGAACCTTAAAGCCCACCCAGCTGCAACCCCCAGATGTGGGCCGGCTGTCTCTACCAGCTCAGGCTGCCCAGGGCCCCATCCAGCCTGGCCTTGGGCACCTCCAGGGATGGGGCACCCACAGCTTCTCTAACTCTCTGCTAACATCTCCACCACCCTATATTCCACTCGGGTCCCCACAGACCCAGCCCTGCAACCAGCTTTGAGTGGCCAACATCCACTGAACTCAGCAACCACCTTCTTAATGCTATTCACATATCTCAGCAATTCATTAGAACAGGACCTACACTGAGAGTCTAATTAAGACCAAAGTTCCACATTCATTTCCAGAGCAGTAAAAAGCAAGTTATGTAAACTCACAGCAAGTATTTCTTCTTTTACCAGAACAGCAAGATAAAAGCATAAAACATCCATAGGCAAAACAGTAAAGGGGAGTGAAGGATTTGGCAGACAGCACATAAGAGAAGGAAGTCTAGAAAGATATTTTTATTTGCATTTCTTACATTACATTCTCTGGACTTTCCCTCCACCTGGAATGCATTAGAAGGAACCAGAGCGACCAGTGGGATGGCTACTATAAGACAACAGCAGCTCTTTTCGACTAGGAAAATGGTCAGCCTTGCTCTCCCCATTTGCAGCCCCCAGTTCTCCATTCGCAGCCCAGTCTAGACCCAGGCTCACAGAGGAGCTGAGCAGAGGTTGGGAACACAGTGAGCCCAGCTTCCTTCTGCACACAGCTCCCACTCCCCCCAAAATCTTGTCCAGTGCTATTTCTTCCCAAATCCTCATCCCATCTCCTCTAACCAGATCAGGGAGAACAACAGCAAAGAGAGGCTGACACAGCGGGAGGAGATGCCCATGCAGAAGAAGCCTATTACATTACAGAACTGGTAGTTTATGTATTTAGAGACAAAACAGTGAAGAAGCATGGATCCTTGAGCAAGGGACACCCCACTGGATAGCATAATAAATGGTACAAGGGTGTGAGAGAATGTCCGGGATAAGTGGGGAAGGGGCTAGGAGATGATCTCACTGTAAGCACTCCATATGCAGGAGGTCGTGAAGGTGGGAGCAAGGAGCTTGGTTGTGAATCAGAACTTGAATAAAGAAAGGATAAAGAAATAGTAGAGGTGATTCCTGCAGCCATCAGTGTGGCTTAGAGAGGGCAGAAATGGGCATCAGTAAGGACAGCTAAGAGGTTGTAGTAATCGTGTGAGCTGTGTAGGGCATGAGTGAAGGATTTAGGATGTGAAATGGGGACAAGTGAGACGTATGTGTGTTTGTTTGTTGTTTGTTTTAACTTGTATCTGGGATGCTTACACTTGTTTATATTTGCTCAGCCTGGTTTGATGATATGGTTGATATAGATGATGGTTGATATGGTTGGACTGGGTGATCCTGTGGGTCTTTTCCAACCTTGCTGATTTTATGATTCTATGCTACAAAACTGCCACAGAACAGCAACAATCAAGAGAAGACTAAAATTATATGCCGTGCATTTGGGAAAAGATGGAATCCTTTCACACCTGAGATGGCAGATATATCAAACCAGGATCACAGTGCTCATTCTAATGCAGTTGGCCAACCCAACAACCTACAGCTCATCCCACTTAAGAGACCTTTTGCAGGCAGTGAGACGGGCACACCAACCCTCTGCCTCACAAAGCTCAGGGTAACAGTTGGAGGTGGGGTTGATTTACCTTTGGACAAAGCACTTTCCAAGGATCCACTGCTCAGTTGGCACCCAAACACCACTTGTACTGGGCCTTTTATTCTAGGTTATATTTTTGCTTAGCAAGTGCTTCCACCGAGAGATTTCCCAGTTCCAACATAGCAAAACACGTCTGCAATGTGTAGCTCTGCTTTCTTCTGGGAGTTACTAAAATAAAGTGCATTGTTAACAAAGAGCACTATTTGCCTACAAGTAGAGCGACACCAGTTAAGAAGTTCTCCTTTAGCACAATATTTGTAACTCCACACTGGACCCTACAGTGCTGAGAACAGATCAGATGCTGATTTAAAGAGTTTTGCCTGGGCCTGGTAAATTTTATGCCTGGTCCCAAAGCAGACACCAATTTTGTCTCTTACAATCTGCCGTTATTTACAGCCTCCCATTGTCACCCTCTATATATCCTGCTACAAACTTCCATCCACCTGTTAATTTATAACATGGGCTCCTGGTTTTGCTTCCTGGGTATTGATGGATGGATAAATAAATAAAGCAAATATCAAAAAGGAAGCAAGTTGCTTAATTGTATTAGATAATTCCAAAGTAAATGTATATTAGATTCTGAATGTAAGCAAGCAAACCAGAGCAACATTGAAATATGGCTGCCAGGGTGATTAGCAAGGACAAAAGGGGAAAAACCTCCCAAAGAGGAGACCGTGCCTTATCAATACCACACATATTTCCTCAACCTGTACAAACCCTATAAGTGAAAAAAACGCCAACAGATTTCTACAGGCTGAAAAATGTACCTTCATTTACAGTTTCTAGAAATCCAAAACACAGCAGATTGTAACAAGACCAAGCAGAAGTTGAGGGTTCGACAGGCAGAGTGAAACTGTGAAGGATGAATAATGAAGAGGAGGAAGCTTTCTCCCAGCTGCTGCTGCTGGAGATGCAGTGCAGGTGCAGTGGGAAGTGCTCAGAGCCTGCAGAGCTCATTGCACCTCTAATGCTTGTTCCTAGATCAGCCTGTCCTTATTGATGTTACAGCAAATATGAGTTAATATGCAATTTCTATATGCAGCTTGAGGCTAAAAGGAGTCTATTCATTCCATAGGATGGTTTGACAGTGGAGACATAAGGCACAGCAATACAGGCTCACCAACTGTCCAGCGCACACAGGTCTTGTTATCAGGGAATAATCAGCAGGACAGCCATAAAGCTAATAGGACATACATAAGCACACTGCTCAGGAGGATGGCTGCAGTGTATACTCAGATTAATGTCTGGGATGGCAATAGTGCATGTTAATGCTTCCTTGAGTCCCACAGGCTGTGCTAGGACAGGATGTTTGGAAAGTTCACCCCACTTGTCTATGGCTTGGATGTAAACTGGGCAACCCCTGAAAACTGACCTTGGTTCTGACTGCAGGTAAGTGCTGGAACAGACTGTAAAGTGGGGAAGATCCACGGATGCCAGTGGCAGCTCCTTCTCTTAACAGCATGGGGCTATTTCAGAGCACGAGATGAAGGATTTGTTTCTTCTAACGCATGCAGATGTCTGCATGGGATAAGTCAACGTTTGGAAAAGCTGGGAAGAACTGCTGCAAAGCAACCTTGCTACGACCAATAGATCTGAAACATCTCCACTGCCTGCAGTGCTACACAGTTCCTGCCTCTCCCTCTGAAATGTGACTAGACTCCCACAAAGGAGATGCCATACTGAAGAAAAAAAAATCACATAAAAGCACGGAAATCACGTAGGAACAAACACAAAGAGGCTGCTACCCAATGAGGTGAGAAAGAAAACGATTAAACCGCGTGAAAAACCTGTTGCTACCACTTCTGCATTTGGCCAACGAAGAGGGACGGAGAGGCCCCACTGGGTAAACATGCTCTCTCCTGGGATCAAAGGGGAAGGAATGGAAGCGAGTCCTTGGGCTCCATGGACCCAATCCAGTTGGTTTTCTACTAATTTCTGTGGGCTTTGGCAGCATGCAGAACAGGGACTGGGGCTGGCAAAGGAAAGCCCAGCCATTACGGCCAAGTTTCCACTCTGCCCTAAAACTGCAGAAGGGTTTTAGCGGAGCCCGGGAACGCACGTGGCACAGAGGGTGCCCAATACGTCAGCTCCCAGCATTCGCCATCAGTCCCCGTGCCACGCAGCCATCCCCGCATCTGGCAATGGGATGGTGGTGATGTCCCCCAGCTTGGGCCCTGGTCCCAGTGTTACCTATAGGATATGAGGGCCAGGCAGCTCCTCCCCCTCGGGGTAAGGTTGAAAACGGAGCCTGTTTCGGTATGGGGTCCCCAGCCTGGGGCTGGGGCTGGAAGCAGATGGCTTGCTTGTGACTTCGTGCTTTCACAAGGGCTTTCAGAATGGAGCAGCTCACAGAATAAAGCTTCTGGGGCAGTTCTTCCTGTTGCCTTGCCTCGAGTAATCGCTCCGGGCCTGTTTACACTAGCAAGTTGTACTACCAGTATTTTATACGGGCGCAAGTAAATCAGCACAACACCTGCATTGTGTGTCTGCTGCTGCCCGGCGTGAAGGCGAGCGCATGGCTCGGGAGGATCTGGAAAGCAAGCCAGCATCGTGCAGAGCAGGTGCTAAGAAGGAACAGGCACCGGTGTATGGCATGGCATTTCAACCTGGGTACTGACCAGAGGTTTACTGTGAAATTGGAATGAGTTTACTCAAAATAAAGCGTTGTTAAATTGCAGCCAATTACTTGGTTTGCTCAGCCCAGAGCAGAGGGTGATGAGGGGAGGCCTGGTGGCGCCTGCAGCTCCTCACAGGGAGCGGAAGGGCAGCACTGGCAGCGGCAAGGCCTGAGGGAACGGCATGGAGCTGTGCCAGGGGAGGGCTGGAGAAAAGGTTCTGCCCCAAAGGGTGGTTGGCATGGAACAGCCTGCCCAGGGCAGCAGGCACGGCCCCAGTCAGTGCTGGAGCTCAGGAAGCGCTGGGACACCGCTCTCAGACATAGGGTTTGGATTTGTGTGATGCTGTGTGGAGCCAGAGGTTGGACTCCGTGATCCCTGTGGGTCTCTAAGAACTCGGGATGTTCTGTGAACCTAAGATTCCTAGCTTATAGAATCCAAGCAGGAATGAAACCCTCTGTTCTCTTCTAAAGCCCTCGGTTGTGCCGAACAGCGATGGATGCAGCCCCAGCACCTTCAAGTTGGCCCACAGGAGTGGGCACCTCCCCGTTCTGGGCTGCATTTCCCATTTTGAGCCCCGTGGATAACGGCATCCCATTCTGCAGAGCTTTGGGATGAGGCGGTCACTAAAGGCGCTCCAAATAGGCTGCCACTCGCTGCCAACCCAACACAATGGTTGAGGGAAAAGTGGCAAAATAGTCGCCGACTGCTGCGACGCGGAGCCTGAGGATAAAAGAGCGACGAGCCGGATTAAATTAGTAACAGACATGCCCGTTGATAAACCTGATGTCTGGAGGTGCCAACGGCAGCACCGTGCATTGGAAAACACACACCGGGGAGCGCTCCTTCCGCGGGGCTGCGCCGGAGTTGGGAGCGGGACGGCCAACGCAACGGCCGGGCGGGGAGGAAGGGAGGAGGAGGAGGAGAAAGAGCAGGAGGAGGGAGCAGCCGGCAGCACGCACCGGCCGCCGGGGCTGGCCGGGCCGGCGGGGGCTATTGTGTGCACCAGCCGGGGACGCACACACACACACACACACAGAGACACACACACAGACACTCGCACACACGCACTCACTCACACCCGCGGCTCGGAGGGAAAGTATCGCGAGAGCGGCCGGCGAACAACCTGCTCCGCAGCCCCGCCGGCCCCGCGCCGCGCCCGCGGAGCGCCGCGCACCGCGCACATGCGGCCGCACAGCCCCGCCGCCGCCGC
>PPHD01013831.1:0-17084 GCA_002909625.1 Bambusicola thoracicus | reverse complement strand
GGAGTCACCGAGCCTGGTGGTGTTCAAAGAGCGTTTGGATGTTGTGTTGAGGGACATGGTTTAGCGAGAACCATTGGTGATGGGTGGATGGTTGGGCTGGATGATCCTGTGGGTCTTTTCCAACCTTAGCGATTCTATGATCTGTCTTACTCAGAAAATATGAAAAATTATAGGACTTGGAATTAACCTGGGAAGGCGCTGTCTTGCGCTACGTAACCAAGTGTTTGTTCTGCAGTTGGAAAAGTTTCAACTTTTCCTGAAAAACGGGGTATTTCCAGGAGCAAACAAGATTTGTGCTTTCCACTGATGGGAGATGTGTTGCATTTAAGAGAAAAAGAGAAATTAGCACCCTGTCTTGATTGAAATTGTGTGGTGTTTTTGTGAGTTTCTTCACGCCGCTCAATGGAAGGATGACTATGCTTATGTAGTTCTCTATGGAGAAAGGGCTATTAAAATTTAATTATAGCAATCAGAAATGTTCCTACTGTGAGTACATGTGAGATCTTAAGGTTTAGTATTGTTCCAGGGACGAGGAGGAGTTCTTTTGTAGATCTGTAACTGATTTTTTTTTTCTCCACTCCTTTGTTCCTTTCCATTTCAGATTGTACAAATCCCTTTTTGTGGGGAAAGTGAGTGTGAGGATTGGATCAAGAAGACCACTGCCAGGTAAAATAGAAATGAACTGGAGAGCATCTACTGGAATCAAAATAAAGATGTTTGAATGTAAAACAGTATGTGGGATACCTGTAGGTACGACAAGGTTCATTGTTGACCCTTGCTGTGCTGCACAATTCAGCATATTTAGTCCTTTAGTTTCGGCAATTTCAGAGTAGTTAGCGTGCATTTGGGATTTTATGCATGGTACGCTTTGATTCTTTGTTTTCTAGTGAGTGTTTTTATTTACGAATGTGCTTTTATTTCAGAGATCAAGATCTGGAGGCTGGTGCCCCCTCCATGGGAGCAAAAAGTCTTTGCATACCTTTCCAGCCTCTCCGTGAACTACAGAGCGGGGCAAAATGTGTCTGCGGCAAGAACCCTGCCAAGTTCTACACCCTCTTTGGTCGTAGTTACTAAACTGCTAATGGAAGCACCTTCTCCTTTATCTGTGAATTGAACTTTTTTTTAATAAGACTGAAATAGGCCCCAAACGTAATCAGTTTTCCGACTTTTTAGATAATTCAAAAAACACAAAGCCATAAACCATAAACACCCCCAATGTCAGTCTTAGACTAGCAGTACTTCGCAGACTTTTCTGTAAACACCTCTAATAATAAACATGTACTATGAGCTGTAATGCGCTTTTGTTTCTTTCTGTGTTGCTGAGTGGAGGGGACAGGATATGCCTTGCTCACGTCTTTTATTTCATTTTTAGTTCATATGTTTTCTTGTACTCTATGAGAACGTGCCTAAAAGATTGGAGAGAATGTCATCAACACTCCAGTACAGTTCCTACACAAACTTCTTAGATAAGATGCCTGCTTTTAATTTTGCCTTCAAAGCTTGTAAAGTTTTCAATGTTCAGTGCAGACTCCCTGTTAACTTTCAGGCAAGATAAATTCTGCTCTTTTTGAAAACTCTCTTTTGAGCCAAGTGTTTCAAGGAGTATATTCATCCCATTGTGAAACACATTTGAAAGCCTGTCTTTAATTAAATGCCACGTTGTTAGCGAGATGTAGGTGAATGACTTTGCAAAGGTCTGTTTCTCTTATCTTATAACCTGGCATTTATAGCTGTCTCACGCTGATACTGCAGTGAATAGCGTATAGGCAATCTGAAAAGGTATTTTCAGTGCTAATGATTTTAGACTGGTTCTGTTAATTACAAGCTTCTTAAAGTCCTTTTTCTTCTTCGCTTACTATGTGTTGCTTCAGCAGAGAAGGCCACATGGTGCAGAGGTATGAAATGATTTGGTGGGGGGAAATAGTATATTTTTGGCAGTGCACAAAATGGTAACATTTGCACGGCACATGTTGAACTTGTTCCTTGCTTTCTGATAAGTTTGAAGGCTGTTTCCATAAACGCCTTTCCTTGAAGGGAAAATTTGCCAATTAAAAAATGGAACCAGCAAAATTCTCCCCAAACTCTTCCTGGGATTGTATGTGCTACATGACTCCCTGCTATCCCTGTTTCCAAAGCACTATTTTTTGTCAATAAGCATATAGGAGACTTACAGTCCTATTCTCAGGTCTTTGCTTTTATTCTCAGCTGATTGTTTTTTGTGTAGATGCACGTGATTAACCTTGCCAGTCAAAACACTGTGACTGGGACTGGACTCTTTTCAGTGGTGCCCTGCCAGGACAAGGGGCAATGGGCACAAACTGGAACATGGGACGTTCCATGTGAACATGAGGAAGAGCTTCTTCACTGTGAGCGTGACAGAGCACTGGAACAGGCTGCCCAGGGAGGCTGTGGAGTCTCCTTTGGAGAATACTCAAGACCCATCTGGACACCCACTTGTGTGACCTGCTGTGGGGAGCTGCTGTAGCAGGGGGTTGGTCCAGATGATCTCCAGAGGTCCCTTCCAAACCCTAAAATTCTGTGATTCTGTAAATTGAACCAGCAGCCTGTCCAGTTTCTGATTGCGTATCTTGTGGTAGTACCCCAGTTTTTGAGGAAAAATGGCACAAAATGATGAAATACTTCAGACCAACTTGCTCGGAATGCTTGAGCACCTGGAAATTAAACAGTGAGACCTGCATGTTCTCGCAAACTAATGATGTGTGTGTGTCTCGAGAGGTATCGCCTACTGCTACATACTCATGTTGAGTGCTCAGAGAGGAGAAGCAGCAACGCACAATTTCAGCGTCCTCATGCATAAGTTCAGGGAGAGCACCAAGACAGAAAAAGAACCCGTCATTAAGAGCAGATGAGCAGTTTCAGCTCCCATTGAAACGCTTTACGACATCAGTATTTTAAAAATGAGGTTATGTAAGCTGATAGAGCAGAAGAAAGAAAAGGCAAAACTAAATGCAATCTGTAACACTGCAACCTTATCAGTCTGAACAAACAGCCAACCTTCAACCAGTTGACTTGATCGCAGTCATGAGTAAACATGTTGACAGCGCTGTTCTCAGAACTGAGTTGCTCTCAGTCTGCAGTGGGTTTGTTTGATTTATTTGGCTCCCCACCCCCATAGCACGTTTCTTTCTGGTCACTGTGAGGCTTGAAGTGTCTGGAATGTGATGACTCATCTGTAGGTCTTTCCTGTGGTCATCTTCCATAGAGGAGAGACAAATTTCTGTGTGGCAGAGACACTTTGGTCAGGTATCCTTCCACCGCAAGCACAGTGTGAGCTGCGTGCAAAGCTTTATACAAACAGCTACGCTTAATTGCACTGATGGGAAAAAAAATGGTAGTAACTCATCTGTTAGTAACTCAGTATATAAAGTAGTATAAGGTAATGCAGATGATTAAATGACACTCCTTTGTGCATATAATAGAACTGCAGACCTCTTAGCGTTATTTCTTACACTTGCACACTGATAAGATTGGGTTAAATAGTATAGAAAGGCAGGATTTAGCGGAACTGCCTTAAGTAGTGCTGCTCTCTGCTGACAAAATTGAGAACACTTGAGCATTGTAGCCCTACTGCAAAGGGAATGCTCGAGCTCCTATTTTGATAATTGAATCCTTGTATAAGGTGGGACTTCTGAGAGCTCTGGAAGTCAAACCTGGTCTCTTCCCAATGGAAGGAGAATAACTGTCAAAGAAATCTCACTTTTCACACTGTGTAGTTCAGTTGATCAAATGATTCTGTTGAGAATCGCTTTCATTCAAGAAGGAAATAGCTGGAAATAAAATAGGAGCACAAATGGGAGAGGATGACGAGGAAAAGCAACGTATGCAGGTTTCAGTGTCATCTTTATGTTACCGATTCCGGGATTACTGGTGTTCTGAGAACAAAGCCTCAAGAGCTGGGGCTGCAGTGTTTAGGCAGACAAATGGCCAAATGTTAAAAATTACATCTGTTGGCAGGCACTGCTTCTAGCACAGCAGCCTGAACTTTAGACATAAATATTTTGGCTGTTGAATCCCTATGAGAAAAAAAGGAAAAAAAAAAAAAAAAAAAAAAGAGTGGAGGTGAGTGAGTTTTTTACCTTGAGTTAATTCACCTTGGGAAGTCTAAGGCCAGCAAGGACAATTGGTCAGCTCAGGTTATCGATGTTATTATCTTATCTATCTATGGAGGTACCGCATGCCATTTCCTTCCGTTTTATCTTGTAGCTGTGTGCGTGTATCTACACAGATGGACTTAACAAACAAAAACTGGATCATAAACTTTTCAAGGAAGGCACTCGTTTTTATCTATACTGCCTGGTGTGCTTTTAGTGGCCAGATTTCCTTAACCACTGGGATTTGGGAGTGTGCAAAACCAGCAATGTTACACTCGAGCTCAACACTTGCTGCAATGGTTGACAAGAGGAGTGTCTGCTTCGGGTTCTTTTTGATCTGTTCTAGAAATGGCAGAAGGCATAGAGCGGAACTTCTGCATTTCTTAGTTTCCCCTCAACTTCTGTTGTGCTTTCTTCAAATCTGTCTCTTTTCCTTGCAAGCGTAAGAGGATTATGCTGGTGTTTTGAGTTGGGCAGGGATTTGTAAATGGGAAATAAACAACGCACTTTGGGTTTATTGTTCAGCCTTTGTATTTACTGGCAGCATGTTTAGAAAATGGCTTCCAGCCCGGCTTCATTTCCATGGGCAATGTTAGGACATGCCAACATTACAAGCGTTTGAGAACTCTAGGTTACTAAAATGGGAGGACAAACCCCTCGTCTTTAGATGTTTTCAACTACCTACCCAAGCAGTTCATGTTCACTGTGTTCTTAAAAGTAATGTCAACCAAGCATGGATTTCAAGTACATAGGATCAGTCCTGAAGCTACTGACAACAGAAATGTACAAAACAGATATCAGAGGATGTTTCTATGTAAAAGAAATCTCTTCTACAGCTGCTTAAAATTCTGGGCCACCTTCTTAGGCTCTGAGCCTTATTTTTGATGTCATTGGGTACAGCAGCAAGCACCAATGCTCCCAGCAGCCCATCTTGTTTTGTTTTTAGTTTTGCAGGAATAAAAAACATCTTCTGAGGGTGGGGCACTCACAGGAGAGCAGCCTTTAAGCTGCCTTCACATGAAGAAGTTTGCTAACATGCCCTTTAAACTGATTTATGGCTTTACCACTGCCTATAAAAGCAGCTTATGCATGTGAGCAGCACTGACAGGTGGAGGGCAGAAGCGCAGCAGTGAATCGTCCCTCGCACAGCTCGGTCCCGCAGAACCGCAGCCCGAAAGAAAGGGAGCACTAGAGATGGGTCGCTACTCGGGGAGGAGCAGCAGGCTCATCTTCATGTCCCTTTTAAGCATCGCTCTTTTTGCTGTCGAGATCTCAGTAGCGTACATTGGCAATTCTCTTTCCTTAGCTTCAGATGCCTTCGCGGTTCTCTCTCACTTCATCTCCATGATCATCGGTTTGCTCGGTGTGAGGTTCAGTCGCATCAGATGGCACAAGGCAAACACTTTCGGCTTCAGCCGGGCAGATGTGCTGGGAGCCTTTGGCAACTCCGTTTTTGCCACTGCTCTCATGTTCAGCATCTTCGTTGAGGCAATCAAGAGATACATCAACCCTCAGAAGACAGAGAAAGCACTGCTTGTCCTCATTGTTGGGATCGTAGGTCTGTTCTTCAATGTGTTCAACTATGTTCTCTTCATGGACTGCTGTTTCTGTCATGCATCTCAAGGAGACCCTGAAACAGGTAAATAATCTAATGCAGCCACTCCACATCTCAGCCTTCTATGCTTCCAATTACTGACTTGTGTAGAGACTATTTACTGCTTTTCTGAGATGGGTGAGTACCACACCATGGTTTTCTTCATTCTTTGGTCAGCAAAATAATGGATGTTTGTCTGAACCCGTACGTGTTTCCTGCTTATTCTGTAAGGCAGCTGTAACTCCACATGCCTCTAAGTAAATAATGTGTGGTATATTTGATGGCTTTCTGTAGAGAACAGTGATTTGCAAGATGCATTTTCGCGTTAATCCTCTGGCCGGCCAAACACGGGGCAAGGTGTTGTACAGATGTGCTATGACCATAAGGAGATACCTATTAGGAAAAAAACCTCTTCTGAAATGCCGGTTATCCACAATCAGTAAGTGCCGATAATTGAGTAATTCTGTTCTAACTTTTGAGAGGTTCATTTTGTACAAGACAAAATAATAGGTCAAGGCAAAAGGGGATTCTCAGCCTTCTTTAATTTGTGGACAACTGGACAGTTAAAGACAACAATTCAGAGAGTGTTTGAACTCTGAAAAACCTGTGGATACAGAGCTGAAATTCTCTTTGCTGTTGATCATTAGCACGAGCCTTAAAGAGAGAAGGGAGAAGCAGTGGCACTCTGCTACTTAAATCTTCCCACAGCATGGCTGGAAAAATAACACTGACAGCAAACAGCCTGTCGTGCTCCATCAAGAGTTTGCAGGAGGTTCTGTTGAGAGCATGGAGGGTTTCACCTTTTAGTTTGTTTTTTCCTCAGCAATATGATTTTCAGATTTCAGATCTCAGCATTGGAATTTCAAATCCAAAGGGATGGGGACCCTTTACGTTATTATTGCAGAAAACGCCTCACTTTATTTGATGTAAGTTACATGCAAGTGCATATACATACAAGCATAGTTCTTTAAAACAGGAATATTTCAGTTGGGATAGGAACCAGGCACTTGCAAAACATTTATTGGACATCCTGAGGGAAAGCTGAGAGACCCATCTAATAAAGCTGCTGCTTTTATGTACTGCTATAGGTGATATATGATACGTTTTATATTTGACTTTAAGGCTGGACAGGGTTTTGGAGGTTCGTGTACCCCTGTGCTGAAATTAAAGTCTGTCAGTTTGCATTTCAGTGCCTGATGGAAAATAGTGGAAAATATTTCTAATCGTTATTAAAACTACCTCTACATAATCATAAAGGTACAACCTCACTGGTGTGCACCACCGCAGCCACATGTACAGCTTATTCTGTCTGCCTGTTTGTTTAGACGACCAGCCCTTTAAAATCTAAGCTGCTCTTAGACAAAAGCTGTAGTAGTATGTAGTTGGCAAAGGGATTTATTGGGATTTTTACTTTTTGGACTGTCACCACTTCCTTGCAACATCATAGCCTCTGTTTGTGATGGCTTCTTGGAAGAAAGTCTGTTTAACCCTAGCAGAAAATTGTGCCTCTGGGCGTAGTCAAGGAGGAGAAACACATCAGCACTTCCAGACATGGATGGAGAGTGTCAGGCAACTAGGCAATTAACAGAAATTAATGCAGTTGCATAGGTAAATGCTGGTTTTGCTGCTTCCACAACTCAGTGGGTCTGCGTAGCCATCCCTCTCCCTCCTGTGGACTCACGTCCAGACTCTGCTCTGAGAAACGCCTGGAAGCTCTGTGTTATTTTCAGTTGCATTTCAGTTACGCAGGATAGGGATGAGACTCGTACCGTGTCATAAACAGAGCACATACGTCTGTCTGTGCTTTTGTCACTGTTTCTGGTAATGTTCATCTTCGCTGTTAGTAATGGCAATGCAAGACCATTTTCTTCCTCAGTCAGCCTGGTCAATCAGAGGTGTCCCTGCCCATAGCAGGGGAATGGAACTACGTGATCTCTAAGGTCTCTTCCAACCCAAGCCATTCTAGGATTCTATGACTTGATTTTCTAATTCCAGCTAAGGTGAAATTTCATATTTATTTCCCCTAATTCTCTCCACATTCGTTCTGAGCAGGATTTGTAACTTTTTAAAATGTTATTCCTCAAAAAACTCAAGTCTTAAAAGCATATGCATGTGCTTTATATACCTATAATAATGAAAGGGCTGCTCCGAAAGTAATGCCTCCCATTTTATGATGTCAGGGTGAATGTTGGTGGTACCGCAGCAGACTGAACCTTCCCGCCAATATTCCATTCCTTGTTGCTGCCGTGCAACAGATGGCAGCAGAGGGGCAGTCTGACAAAATGGTGACTGACTTGTTAGCACGGAGGAAGCAAAGGTATGTCATTGAATTCCTCAAAGCAGGAAAAATGGCACCCACTGTGACACTCATCAACGCTTGCCAAACGTTTATGGAGACCAAACAGTGGATGAGAGCACAGTGAGGTGGTGGGTGGTGTGTCTCAGCAGTGGCAATAATGATAGTGTCAATTCCGCTGGTACAAATATTTATGAGCATGGTGAAGATGAATAGCTAATGGTGGTAAATGTTGAAAAATAGGATTTTGTAGCTATTTGCTCTATCAAATAGTGATATTGTGCTCTTTGTATCTGTTATAGTTTCCATGGAAATAACTAGGAGGGATTACTTTAGGAGCAATCTACTTGTGCGTAGGCAGAATCATAGAATCATTTGAGTTGGAAGAGACCCTTAAAGGCCATCTAGTCCAAATCCCCTGCAGTGAACAGGGACACTTACAGCTCGATGAGGGTGCTCCAGCCTGATCTTGGATGTCTCCAGGGACAGGGCATCCATCACCTCTCTGGGCAACATGTGCCAGTGCCTTACCACTTTGATTGTAAAAAGCCTCCTTATATCCACTCTAAATCTCCCCTCTTTCAGTTTGAAGCCATTTCCCCTTGTCTTATCGCAACAGACCCTGCAAAAGAGTCTGTCCCCTTCTTTTGTACAGCACCCCTTTAGATACTGAAAGGCTGCTATCAGGTCTTCCTGGAGGCTTCTCCAGGCTGAACAGCCCCAGCTCATACATATGTGTATGTATATAAATATATATGAAACATGGAACAAGGGATTCAATCTCACTCTGGTTATCTTGAATATAAGAAAGAGATAATCTTTTCTCTTGCTTGTTGAGGCAAATTTTCTAGTGTGTCAACACTTCTAGCAGAAATCGAAGGGGATGGTCATGATCTCTGAACCTCACTGGGGCAATCCAGCTGTGCACAAGCGATACCCTCGGTGACACCTGTGCAATCTCCTGACTTTGGTGATCACTGAAGACTAAAGTTTCATAGAGAAGACCTCCTCTTACTTTGCTTCAAATCTCTGTTCCCCAAGCAGGGAGTTGATCTAAACAGCCCTCCTCTCTCCTCCAGGTGATCGTTTGCTTCCTTTGAAAAATTCCATGTGAAAAATAGAGCATTTCAGACAGCAAGAGTTCAGTCAAAGTTTGTGGTAGTCCAGATCTATGAGGCAGTGGGCCCTGAGGGTGCTGCTCATAAGCACCTATATATCTCCCCATGCTTCTCCCTTGCTGTGCTTCTCCTCATTCAGCTCACTGTGGCATCTTCTCCTCAGGTTCTTATTTTAATACAAGTACTCCTGTCAAGAAAATGAAAAAAAAAAAAGTGTGCTTTTTCTGAGCTGCCCTTGCAGCCTCTGCACTGCTCCTACAGGCAGGCCCCGCTGACCTCCTCCACCCATAGGCCTCTCACTTCTTCCCCTTTCTCCTGTAATTTCTCTGGTTCTTGCCACCCTTTGATTCTCTGTCCAGTTCTGAAGTGATCATCTACTGCATTCTCCTTTGTTCCTATCTCCATCCTGGAGGTAGAGGGGTACATCTCGATCCATCCCTGAACTTGATTCAGGCAGTCTAGTTCTCTATGCTCCATGAGTGCTAAAGGTAGAGGTCAGCAAGAGTACAGGGAGGTCGTGCCCCTCTTCTTTCTCTTGCTACTGGCCTAGAGCAGCTACTACAGGTATAAAATATTTCTGCATTCTGCTGGAGCTGCTGTGCAGAGGTGCGTGGGCCAGCTGGGCAGACCGTAGCAACGTGGAAGGCAGCAGTAGTTATTGGTTTGACTTAAAATTCAGGAAATGCTTGCTAAAATGTAGAAATGTTAACGCTTCTCTGACAAACTTCTGCCAGAGTTTAACATTCACAAAACACTTTTCCTACTGTTGCTGTTGGAAATGACAGAGCAGCTTTAGCCAGAGTTTTTTGACCCTTTTTTGAGGTTTGGTATCTTACACAGAAAGTTTTGGCACAGAAATGATGATTATGGCGGTGTAATAAGCAGCTGAAAAAAGCCTCAGGCTCTTATAATAAAATACCAGACAGCTTTAATGTTGGCCGTACCCTTTACAGTCCATCATAAAAATGCAGAAGTCTGTTTCACTGCACACACAGATCAGCTTACTTCTGTTCGTGTAGCTCAGTGTGACTGTCTCTTCTACTCATTTCTACTGGATTTTCAGCTCTTAGGGGACTACCGTTTGAAAAGCACCGTGTTAGTCTGGCTGTAGTAATTCTCTGTTGTTTGTCTTGAGAAAATGAATAAAGATTTAATGTGGAGAAAACAGTTGCCCTGTTGTCCTGTGATCTGTACGGAGGGGAAGTAGGGCCAGAAGAAGACACTGCCTCGCCTAACCTGATGCGGTCTGATAATGAGCCATGCCTGCAGTGTCTGGGGCTGTGATAAACCATTCTAGCCTTCTAACAAAAAGACTCATGGTCCTCACACAGTTCACAACCTGCTAAATAAAACACATTCTGCGTTTGCAGCCAAGTGGCTTAATTTTATGTTGGTAGGCACAATGTAGCAGATGCGTGTGAGCTTCTTGTGTGATAAGAGCATTGGGTCTCCATTCTCCTATCTTACTCTTCACAAGCAACCTGCCTCTCAGATAAGAAGTGACATGTATGCTAGCAGTCTAGAAAACATACCTTCTTTCTTTTCCTGGACCTTATGCAGAGTTATGATTGTTTATTCTAAAGCTTGCTGTGAGGCCTATCTCTTTTTCCAGGCTTTTGTAGGTAGGGGTGTGGGTTGGGGATTTCTGCGTGTGTGAATGAAGTGAGATGAAGAGAGGGACCAGCTTTGGCTGGGTGATTTGGGAAGGCTTCATTGCTGTAATATTCTGAACTAAATTTTTGTGTATATTGTTGCAAACATACTGATCCCAGAGTACGTGAGAACATTTATAGGCCAAAAGAAGTGAACGAGAGGTTGCTTTACCTGTATCTTAATGCCATGGGGCATCCCAGTGGACACCAGGTGAGCTGTGCAGATATTCAAAAGCAATTGTATTTTCCTCTGCTCTCTCTTGACTCAACAGTCCCAGTAACGTATACTGCCAGAGACAAAAGTGCTCTAGGGATTATAAATATTTTTAAATGCTCAAAACTACTTTAAATGGGGAGCTATGCTGCTGTGTGACCTGTGCTATGTGGAAATACGTACACTTAGTTTCTTTTTCCATCCTCTTCTCATGAAATCTGCCTTACAGAGTGATTTGAGCTGCAGATCTCACAGGCTCTCTAAAGGGACTGTTCCTTTATCCCCATTTGTAGTGACGTAATGAAAATGTGACTTGACTGACTTGGTTGTCTTTGTACTAGGAAAAAAGGACAGAGGATACTGGTGCCCAATACATGGGATTGCTCTGTCCTTGGAAGGCAGAAGTCTCCCTGTGAATGCTTAAAACCATTTTATTCATCCGTGTTTAAGAAGAGAAAAATGCATTCCCTCGCCTGGACAGATTTTTCTCTTAAAAGTACTCTGAAGTGGTGTCAGACTGTGCCAGTCCAATGGCATGGAGACCTTCGTAAAGAATGGTCAAGAGCCTGGGTGTAACACCCGTAACAGCAAACCTTGGGCTTACTGCGCTTTTGTGCTTGTGCTCATGCTACTCACACAACCTGAAAGCACTTCTTCAGGATCAGTATTACTACATCCAGTTTACCTCTATTCATCAGATTTATGCTATTCTTTCCTGAGGAAAAATTTACAGATACATGCTTGTCACATGTGCTGCACTTGAGTTTACCAACAAAGAGTCACACGATGAATCCTCACTGATTTATGCTTCCCATGTAGTGCACCACAGAATCCAATTCCTAGATGCTCACTAGAGTAAATTGTATAAACGTGGGGACATACACTATATGGATGTAGTCCCATAATTCCCACAGGTGTTAGTGCGTTGGTATGGCAGGAACCAAAGCCTACAGTAACCTCATATCTACACTTCCTGGCTTTGATTTCCACAGCGTCATTGGAGGTGCTGCTCTCTAAGAAAGCAAGGGAATCTTGAACTAAAGTGTTTATCAAATAGCTAAGACTGAACACATCTTTTCTGCAGGTCTTTTTAGTTCAACAGTGTGACAACTAATCCTCACCAAAACCTTTCAAAGCTTTTCTGAGCTGCTATCCCAAAAGGTGACCATATCTGTGTTGTGTTAACTGAAGCTGCAGTCCAGTGTCTTTAAGGAAGACAAGGCAGATAGGAAGACACTGTGTAATTCTACTTAGTAATTCTACTTAGCAGCACGCTTCTCTGAATTTTCTTCAGATTTTTTTAATGCTTTATTCTCTTCAGAGAAGCCTCAAGAATTAATCTAAAGAGGGACTCTTTACTGCCCCCAATCTTTTTTTGAGAGAAAATTTTGTATCCAAATAGGTAGAAGCAAATGTTTTGGGGCTACCTTTTGGCCAACATGGAAAATGCAGAATGAAAATTCTTATGTCCCTCAGGAAAGACAGAAAAGCATCCCTGAATGGTTTAAATAATTGCATAAGGGTAAGATCAAAACTTGTGAACCTAGATTCCAACAGCACTGGTACTAATGAACTTTGATTACCTACATTTGCTCTCAACCTTGAACTAGCTTCATAGTAATGGTGCAGATGGGCTGGCTGAGTTACGTCACAGTACTTGTGGTGAGCTGTAAGGAAATAAAAGGACTGAAACAGAACTGAGTCCAAAGTCATAAACCACTTAAATACAATAGGCAACTTTAAGGACACATTATATATGTTGATTGTTGTTTTATTTGGACAGTTATTCTGCATACTTTGCCGCATGCACAGGTTTGATATCAGCTTCAGTCAGTAAATGCTGCTGGGACAGAAAATTAAGTTTTTGCAGTGGGATTTAATGTCATTTATGATGCTGAAATCAGTGATTGCTCGACTCCTCTTCATGACCTTTGCAACATGCTGCGTTACTGACTGATACCAAAATTAAGTCAGGGTTGGAAAGGTTATATGGATATACACAGCAAAGGGAAATTTAGCAGAACTGTACATTTTTAGAAGTGAATTATCAAGTAGTTGAAGTACTCAGGAAAGCACTAGCTCAGTGCTACAGCATACTGGCTGAATACATCTTGAAGTAAGTAACAGGTGCTCTCTGCCTGGGACATTTTCAGCACTGTTGGGAAGAGCCACGACCTCTGCATGGCACAGGGCAGGCTGGCCAAGCTCTCACCCCAACTGCTGAGCTGTACTGGAGGGACATCTTTTAGGAATCTGCTGCCTGGAATGAAGCAGATTTAATGGCTTTCCAGTCCTTCAGTTTTTTTGGTTTATGCCAAAATAACACCCCTTTCTGATTCTAACTAGAATTAGATAAGATAAAAATGCAATGAACAAATAATTTGGAACAAAAGACCTGCAAGTAGAGTGGTCTCATAACAGCCATCTGCACTGAGGTTTGGTGGTGGTTCTTTTGTGATTCATCTTGCGGTCAGATTTATCTGTGAGAGAAACCAACCACATTGCTTCAGTTTAGGTTAGTTATGGATTTAACCCAATATTCCTAATTTACAGAAACAAGCTTCACAAAAGAAGACCACCTTACAGAGCCCCTCGGAGCAATTTGCTGTGTGAAATGCAAACGAGAACCTTCCGAGGCTGTCACTGGGAGTGGAGATGCTTTGGGCTCTGTGCGAGAGGAGAAACACAAGTGCAAAGGTCCAATCTCACCCACCCCCTGGATTGTGGGCTCTTACAGATTGGGATGCTGTCTTTACATGTGACATGCCTGACATCAGCCTCATCTTCTTAGTGCAAGTGTACTAGTTTTCTCACTTTAGTCTCCAAGCGGCATGACTCTCCTTCCTCACGTACAGCTGTGTGGGTGTTTGTTTCTTTCATCCTTTGGTTTCTTCCAGATAGTTCTTGAAATAGCTTTCATAAATCATCTTACTTTTATGTTGGGTTGAAAAATAATCTCACTTAGGACTTTGATAAGCACAATTAGCTGATCTCTCTTAATTATACTGTCCATAATTAGTTCTTTATTTTTGCAATTTTTTTAAACTATTTAAATTCTATAGCAACACGAGGCTGTGAGTAATGTTATTTTTGGTCTTCATTCAGCAATGGAAAAACGTGATTATTATTACTGCTGTTGTTGTTGTCTACTATTTCCTAATATAGTGATACTCTCTTTTCCATGGCTGGTGATGGCTTCCTTGCAGAGAACAACTAAGTAGATGTTAACCTGTTATCTTGAAATGGAGTAAATCAAGGTAGAAGTGATCACAGTCTACAAAAGCGTGAGTGGCATAGGGAAGGCTAATAGTCCTTCACTGTTCTTTTTGTCCTCTGATACAAAAAGAGTATAGCAAATGAAGTGAGCAGGATCCAGGTCCAAGACAAAGAGACAGAGGCGGATGCTTCGTGCTAGGGTAGATGTGTTGGCACTAGTGAGTGAAAGGCTGGACAAATACATGGGAGAGCCAACAGTGTGCCCTTGTGGCCAAGAAGGCTAATGGTATCCCAGGCTTGTATTACAAAGAGCATGGCCAGCAGGTTGAGGGTGGTGATCCATGCCTCTACTCTGCGACATCTGGAGTGTTGTGTCCAGTTCTGGGCTTCTCAGTCCAAGAAAGACAGGGATCTTCTAGAGAGAGTGCAGCAAAGGGCCACAGAGGTGGCCTGGAGCATCTCCTGTATGAGGAAAGACTGAGAGACCTGGGCCTGTTCAGCCTGGAGAAGAGAAGGCTGAGGGGGGATCTTATCAGTGCTTATAAATATCTAATCAGTGGGAGGCAGGTGGATGGGGCCAGGGTCCTTTCAGTGGCAACGGGCATAAGCTGGAATATGGGAAGTTCCATATAAACACAAGGAAGAACTTCTTTGCTGTCAGAATGACAGAGCACTGGAACATGCTGCTCAGACAGGTTGTGAAGTCTCCCTCTCTGGTGATATTCAAAGCCTGTCTGGATGCCTACCTGTGCAACCTGCTGTAAGGAACGTGCTTATTGGGACGTTAAACCAGACAATCTCCAGACGTCCCTTCCAACCCCTACCATTCTGTGATTCTATGAGGATAAGTCCATTAAAGGATACTAAATATAGAAAGATCTAGCTCACAAACTTGCTTGCGCTGAAAATACATAAAGGATGGTAGCCTGGGCAAGCAGCATATATGCTTACCCTGCTGTGGCTGCTACCTGAGCATTTCGTATGGCCACGAGTGGGGGTAGGCTGTTAGCTAAAGGGGCTGATTCCCCATGGGACGATCAGCCTAAATATCCCCATTCACTCTGTTTCTAAATATTTTGGCTTGAACAAGTCCTACTTAGGAGGTTTAGAAAAGGTTTCTGTATCATTCATCAACTTCATTTTGACCTACAACACTGCTAGAAATGCTGTTGCTGTTGTTTCCTCTCCCTTAACAGAAGCAGGAATTGGTAAAATTCTTACACGTAAGGCAACCTTCCTTCTGAATGCCAGAGATGCACAGCTCGCCTGCAAGCTCCAGCTTTTTCATGTGCCAGGTGTTCAAGGCTCTCTACACACCGCTCATCGGCACTTTCGGGTAGGGCTGAGGTGACGGTGGTGCCCTGGTGAATGGACCCGGGGAGACAGAGCGCGTGGGCTCCCAAGAGGCATTATGACAGCCACAGGGCAAAGGGAGAGGCCTGCCTAAGTAACTGGTCAGAAGTCAGGAAAGAGGAGAATGTGATCAGGTCCAAAGGAACACTCGCTAAGTGCTCGGAGGACAGAAAGTAGAACTGGGGTGGGAGTAAAGGCCCTGTAGGAGGAGGAAGGATCAGCGCAGAGCCAAGGCTCTCAGCATGTGCCGCTCCTGGCTTGTTCACTGAGTCATCCTTAATTGTGCTCCATCCGACAGCACTTAGTCACAGCCTTATTTGGTGAAAATAACATTTTAGTGCTATTTCTTCAAAGCAACTGTGATATTTTCGTGTTTTTGAAGTGAGTTCCAGGCTCTGACACACTACACTTTTCAAAGAGAATTAATGTCTGTTTTGCACTGGAGGATTAATGATGTTCCAGCTAGCGTTACACACAGTCCTATAGGCTGCTGGTAATCCATTCCAGTTCTATTCAGCTTCAGTGAGTTGGGATTCAGTGACTTTTCTGATTGTAAAGTGCCAGTGGCAGCATTTGCTATCGAAGAAGATATAGTTTGTTGTCTTTTACTTCCTATCACTTGTATATATTTTTATTCTCTTTTTTTTTTCTTCTAGCTCACTTATGCTGCTTTTTTATTTGGCACTACTGTTTAAAATCTCTCACTGCATGTTGGTAGGTTTAATGTTACAGCTGCGATGCGTGTTGATGTAATTACACTACCCGCTCCCACTGCTGCGTTTGTCTTTACAATCAGCTTTTTCTTTTTGACACGTTTATTTTCTGATGTCAAACAGGGAAAAACACTGTGGGTATCCGAAGTCCTGTTTTGTACCCCTGTAAACCTGGTGGCACTAGCGCCATTAGCTGTTGTTTTCGGGGGTGGAGTAGTTGAGGGTGGCCTACTGCCCTGGAGCCTCCTTTACTCAATCACCTGCTTGGTCCCATCACTTTCCACTGCTGTGTGGTCACCAGGTTTCTTCGGACATTTGGGTGCCCAAGAAGCACTGCAATGGAAAAAGTCTAGAGGGAGAAGAATCATTGAATGGCTTAGGTTGGAGCGGCCCACAAAGATCATTTTGTCCCCCAGCCATTGGCAGGGCTGCCCCCCCCCCCAGTTCAGGCTGCCCAGGGCCCCATCCAACCCGGCCTGGAGTGCCTCCAGGGATGGGATACCATGGCTTCTCTGGGCAGCTGCGCCAGGGCCTCACTGCCCTCTGAGTAAAGAATCTCTTCTTAACATCTAAATCTCTCCTCTTTTAGTTTAAATCCGTTTCCCCTTGTCCTATTACTATCGGACCACATAAAAAGTCGGTCCCCCACCTGTTTGTAAGCTCCCTACAAACACAAGAAGGCTGCAATGAGGTCTCCCTGTTGCCCTCTCTTCTCCAGGCTGCCCAAGCCCCACACCGGGGCAGCTCCGGGTCCCACAGCTGCCACCCCCACACGCCTCGGCCCCACCGCGGCGCTCCCCCGGCCCGGCGGGGCGG
>PPHD01013830.1:0-17085 GCA_002909625.1 Bambusicola thoracicus | reverse complement strand
GTAACCAAAGCCATTTTAAACAGGGTTTAAATACGGACCAATTCTAAATGGCCTTTCTGGAGACAAGGATGAAAATGACAAAACCAAATAAATGAAAGTAATGACTTAAACATAAGTAGTATTTGTACAAGACAAGCAACTGAACACTAGCTCAGAATTGGATGATAAAGCAAAAAACAGCAACAAAACATCACCAACAACACAATTGTTGAATGGTCAGTAAGGAAGCAGGACAGCTGATCTTTCTGTTTTAACTGAGTGAGAACAATGCTGGAACCTTATGTTGTGGTTCGTTTTTAGAAAGATTGAGCATAGCTATTAAACATGGTAGAAAGGAGATAGAGAAACATTTTGACAGCAGGAGAAAAGCTTTCTAGTGAGAGATTTAAAGAGTTGTATCTTTCTGTTTATGAGGAAGAAGATTGAGAGATGGCTTGCTTATGGCATATATACCTTCTCAGGCAAAAAATAATAGATATGAAAGGACTCTGTAATCTAGTGGAGAAGGGCATAATAAGAACCAAAGGCTGGAGCCTGAAGCCAGATGAATTCAAATTGGAAATAAGGCACATACTTTTAATGCTGATAGCTATTAGCTACCAGAACACATTATAGAGGGAAGTGGTGGATTTTCCATCTCCTGAGATCTTCAAATCGAGATTAGATGCCTCTCAGGAAGATATACTTTAGCTGCAGAGATACAGTTTGGCTCAAGGTAAAGATAACTATGTGAAAGATAAGTGCCTGTGATCAAGAAGAAAGCAGATTAGATGATCTAAGAGTTCCTTTTTGCTTCTTACACTATGAAAATCTGAAAACCTGCATTATGTTTCTGGAAGTTAATCTGAGTTTTCCACCCCAGATTTAGTCCAGTCAGGTTGCTGGTGCATTGAAGTGAAATTCATAGCCCATCCCTCACTCTTTTATGTCCCTTTTCAGGGTTCACCCAGAGGAAAGTCAGGTTTATTGCTGTTTGCTTTCCCTTGGGATCCTGCTGGGGCAATTCATTATGTTGGAAAAATTAAAGGACTGGATGCAAAGATCTGTAACCATTGACTAGATTTTCATTCACAATTTATTTCTCCAAGAGATCAAAAAGAATATCACTGTTTCTGGCACCTACTTCTAGAACTGAGGCATCACAAAATGCAGGAAGGTTGTGTTCACTGTACCATCTTCTGACATCATTTTTATATGACTATGTCTTTACTGTGTTTACTCCCAAGTTACTGACAATTAATGAAAAATCCTTGCTTCATATGTCAAATCAAGGTGACAGAAGATAGTTTTCTGACCTGCAGCACTCACAGATAGACAAAATGTTGAAAATTTTTTGTTATGTTAAATGACACTCTGTGAAAAGATGCTGTGTAGTACACATGGTGAAACAACATGGAAGTAGCTGTTGTCTTCTATCAGCTGATATCATTCAGCTATGGGAGTTGTGATTCAAAATATGTTTCAAAGGACCACAGATTATTGGTGATATTAACAGGAGAAGCAGACAGTACAGAGAAATCTCAGCTTTGGGAATATGATGTGTTTATCTCAGAGATGGGACTACAGCTATTGGTTTAAAGCCTAATTTTACAGTAAAATTTTTGATGGGTTGAATAGAAAAAGATTGAACAATACTATATAGCTAGCAAAAATCTGTATGTAAAAAGACTGGATTAACATGTTAATGATGAGGTGGGAAAGAAAAAATAACTGCATACTTAGAAATAAGGTGATTATGTGAAATTATATTGCAAAAAGATGTTTTTATGCATAACAGTTCTATGGTCACTTAGGGCAGAAGTCATTTTATTTAACTTTAGCTGTCAATGTCTGAAGTTGTTGCTGTAGATCCCCCGTACTGCCAATGGAGAGAAATAGGTGCTTTTAAAATATGATTCAGCTGACCTATTTTAGCCATCCACTTCAGGGTGAGATGAATCACACCCTAAAAGTGCCTATTTCTCTCCATTGATTATGAAAGGAGTCCAGGGTGACAACCTCAGATGTAGATGTCTCATTTATAGATTTTTGTATTTGCCCAGATGAATCCCACTATTAGAGCCTATAGATTCTGACACATCTTCACTTTTTTCCATAATTTCTTATTGAAAAAACAGCTACTATGGAGAAATAGAGGAGATATACATACATTTGTATCAGATGCAATTTACTGTAGAAGTGCTGGAAAATTGACATTATATGTGTCAAATGTTGACATTTTGATGAAAAAAAAAAAGTCAACCCCCAAAATACTTCAGCTGAGAAAGAAAATATTTCTTTGTAGAAATACTGACATGTGGTCTCATGGGAATGACAGGTCAGTGCTTCAGGCTTCCAATCTCCACTACAGGGCAGAATATCTGCCCAGACTATATCTTCCATGAGTGATCCAGGTTTCTTCTGTTGGTGATTCTGGTGATGCCTCTTGGGATCCTCATGGTGATGAAAAATCACAAGGCATGAGCCCACCAAGCAGTCAGAACCAGTCAGATGAGATTGGGAGCATGAAGTAGCTGTTATACTTTCTGTGCAGTGTCAAAGCAGCATAGTTTTAAGACACCTAAAAAAAAGAGTTTTGGCAAAATGTTAGCACATTAATGTTTTAGAGAAACAAATTATGTTCTTGAAAAAGTAAGAAGTGTGGAATAATTAACTCAACTTTCAACATCCAGCCCAGTTATGCAGTTTCCAAGGAAAGATGGATTATGGATGTATGCTTATTCCTCACTTTTCTTAAACATTTCAGTACTATTTGTAGCTTTGTAAGTTGAGCAAAAATCCCCCATAAACTTTGACAGGATAAATGGTCGGATATCATACCCTTCCCTTCCCTTTCCCAGTCCTCTGTTCTCTCTCTTCCCATCTTGTTATGGAGAGGCGAATGGTACTAACTTGATAATAATTTTACCAATATAAAGCTAGCAAAACAAACTTCCCAGTATGGAGAAGAGCTCTGGATAATGCAAGCAAAATAGATCTGCTTGTCAAGTTATCAAATCAAACTTGAGTGCAAAGGATATTCGTAAGGTAAGTTCAGAAATATCTTTGAAGATAGAAGCTTGTGCACAGCATTTCTAGAGATAACATCATGTTCAACTTACAGAGATTGCATTATTTGTGCATAAAATAGTAAGCTTTGTTGATGGTCTATACAAATATTTCTATTCGAGAAATCAGAGATTCTGACTCCTAATTCCAGCAGGAGGGAACCACAATATCAATGTTTCCTTGATATGAAAATCCTCAGCTTTAAGGAGAAGACCAAAGGCCAAACAGTATCTAAGATTTTGAGTTTTCTTCAGGTAGCCCTGCTTGTCATTCATTATTTGCCAATAAAACTAAACTAGAGAAACAAGCTAATCTTAGTTTTGTCAGGAATTTAAACTCATCTGCTTACAACAGCGTTTCATAAAAGTGTAATTAAAAAAAAGACTGTAAACATATATATTATACACAACTAAGAAATATGACAGCCAAGAAAACTAAAACATTGGATAACCTCCTCTTTTTAAATCTACGTAATGCACAAATACACATATAAACATATTATTTAATTTTACAGATGACACTTGTCATTTTCCCTGGATGTTTTGTACCCTCTGCTCTATAACTTCCAAGCTGTCACAGACATCCCAGTTCATCTTTCCCATGGGTGGCCCTTTGTCAATACAGCATGAGATTCACTGTTCAGAAGAACCACATCACTCAGGCTTTAGACTCACAGACTTTTCCGATTAATGTTTTGCTTATAAAGATCCTCATCAAACCTCTTTTTACTCTTTTTTTTTTTTTTTTTTTTTTTTTTGCCTAGAAGGGAAAGTTTTCCCACTTGTTTCCTAAATCCCCACCTTACTTTCCTTTCCAAGCTTCTTCTTTGCCTCCATATGATACATCTGCTCCATGCTCTTATTATTAAGGTCTGATCTACCTGTTCTTTTGATCTCAGTCTTCTTCCCCTTCCCCTCTAGAGTTTAGTTTGCTTGTACTCAAAACAAGGTCCAGCAATACAATCTTCATAATCAGATCATAATTCCAGTCTTCTAATGCCTCCTTAGATAAAGATGTCTCAGTGACCTCTTCTCTGTTTCCTATTACCCTAGATATCTGTTCTCCTCAAAGTATTTTATTAGGCTACTAGGCAGAATTTTTCTTTTTTTTTTCCACTGAGTTCCAGTCCTTTTGTTCTCTCCACAACAAAATATTGTGGTTTCCTTTTCCATGCTGGCAAGATGTCCTGAGTACAAAAAAATATAATAAGGTTCCCTGCTCTCCATATTGCTCACTTTGGAGATAGACTAACTCCTTGTAATGGAACAGGCAGGGGACTGACCTAATGGGAACAGTTTTGCTGAAAAATATTGGTAGTCATGAAGGCTAATGGCATCCTCGGCTACACTGTCAAGACTAAATTAATGGTATACTGAGAAACAGTTATTCTCCTTTACCTGGTCA
This sequence comes from Bambusicola thoracicus, assembly GCA_002909625.1. Taxonomy (NCBI): domain Eukaryota; kingdom Metazoa; phylum Chordata; class Aves; order Galliformes; family Phasianidae; genus Bambusicola; species Bambusicola thoracicus. The sequence continues at coordinate 12,633 of PPHD01013830.1, read as the reverse complement.
CATCCAGAAACTGTTTTGGGACTGATTTTAGAACTGATACATATTCAGCTTTGGGACCCCAAAGGAAGTGATGTATAAACAAACTGGAGCACAAGAACTCCCTGCTGGAAAGAACTTGGGAGTACTGGTGAACTGCAAGCTGTACACGAGCCATCAATGTGTCCTCACAGCCCAGAAAGCCAATTGTATTCTGGGCTGCATCAAAAGTGTGGCCAGCAGGTGATCCTGCCCCTCTACACTGCACTGGTGAGGCCTCACTTGGAGCACAGTGTCCAGGTGCAGAATCCTCAGTATAGGACAGACAAGGACCTGTTGCAACACGTTCAGAGGAGGGTCACAAAAATGATTCAAGGGATGGAACACCTAACCTAAGAGGATAGGCTGAGAGAGCTGGGGCTGTTCAGCCTCAAGAAGAGAAGACTTCGGGGAAACCTGATAGCAGCTTTTCAGTATCTGAAGGGGGGCTATAAGAAAGAAAGGGCTAGATTCTTTAGTGGAGTCTGTTGTGATAGGACAAGAGGAAATGGTTTCAAACTAAAAGAGGAGAGATTTAGATTGGATACAAGGATAATATTTAGATAGATTAAAGAAAAATAGTTTTAATGATAAGGGTGGTGAAACACTGAAACAGATTGCCCAGAGAAGTGGTGGAAGCTCTGTCCCTTGAGACATTCAACATCAGGATGGATGGGGCTCTGAACAACCTCATCCAGCTGTAGGTGTCCCTGTTCTCTGCAGGGGAGTGAGACTAGATGACCTTTAAGGGACCCTTCCAACTCAAACGATTCTATGATTCTATGAAATGCAGTGAAAGATTTTCAATATCATCCAAGGGCTAGAGCACACTCTATGTGAAGAACGTCTGCAGCAGCTGGGCTTATTCGATCTGAAGAGATGGCTGTGGGGGGACCTCATAGACCACTTCCAGCATAGATGATTAAGCTGTTAAGAAGGCAAAGTTAAATTCAAGAGGACACAACACAGTGCATTTAACTGGAAGGGGGTTCTGACTACATATGGGGAAAACTTAGTGTGACTAAAATTAAGCAGTGGAGTAAGATGCCTAGAGAGGCTGTGGAATTCACCTTTGGAGGTTTTAAATACCTGGTGGGACAAAGTCATGAGTAAATTGAATTCTGAATTCAGTGTTCTTTCTTTGAGCAGATGGTTGAACTACAGACCTCCTGAAGATCCTTTTCATGCACAAGATTGTGTAATTACATGAAATCTAAGTCAGGATGGGTTTGGATTTATATGAACACTATGTATCCCTTTAAAATTTCAAGCCTTTGCTCTCAGGCACAGAAAACATACAGCATTGCAAAGGAAAGGCTGCCAGAATTTTTTTCCGTGTATACAAAACAAGATTAACTCCCTGGATTCACTGTTGAATACTATTAAGTTGTTTAGTCTGAAATGTTTGAAGAGGGGAAAATGAGGTCTAAGTAGAAGTAAATTTGAGAAAATATCTGATTTTTAGACTCTTGCTGGTGTACCAGTGCTGATACCCAAGTTGCTGATAATCCATCACAACAGTGGAAGCTCAGCTGCTCGTAATACCAGCTAGACATCATATGATGAAAACTAGGCAAGTTGCCAAACAGTAGGTTTGTTTTTAGTGGGAATATCATGGTTTGGCAAATCAAGAAGTAGACCTGAATATACTCTATTTCATAAACTATTTTCAGTGCACTATGTCTTTTAAGTGATTTTGTATGGCATGAATAATTTAATGTATTGGCCAGTTGTAAAAAATTAAGCCTGGAGTCAGCTGTATTCTTACAGTTGTATTAGAAAAAAAAACACACTACAATTTTCCTTTGAGATTCTCTTAATATTTCCAAAGATGTAGCACTTAGCTATCTAGCAAAGTCAGTAGAAAATTATGACAGCGCTACTCTAGAATTAAAAATAGAAGGTCACCACTAACAAGGCATAAAAAGGAAATGGAGTATGTTTTGTCTTATTTTATAAAACATGCAAGTGGAATATAAGGAAATGTTGATCAGTGTTGGAAGCTAGATGTTTCTGGGAGAAGAATGAATAGCAAAGAAACTGAGCTGTACAGGAATGTAACATAATCAGAAGTATCTCAGAAACTAAATACATATATAAAGAAAAGCTAAAATATAATAGCCTACAGTGGTAGTTTCCCAAAAGAACTCTACCAGTAAGGATGGAGGAAAAGCAAGGGAAGATACTTGACTCAAGTGTATCTGAATGATTAGCTATGACGTAGAGAGTGCTGATTAAACTTCTACATGATACACAAAATGAATTTTATGTATGGAGGATCCTTTAGGAATTAAGAAACTGTGCACTCTAAACTTGATGGGATTTTCAATCCTGTACAATTTCTGTAGGAGTCAAGGAAAAGGTAACCAGTCTGTAAAATGTTTAGAATGAGCATAACTACAGCAAAAGAACCCAGATAGGTCTACAGATTTACATGCATCAACTCTGTGGTCTGGAGCAGGAAACGGAGTACCTTATATTAGAAGTGGCATGTGAGAAACACTTACAGAGTCCTGAAGAGAGGAGTGAAAAATTGGTAAAACTACCTCCAGTAAACCTGCCAGATTTCTTCTGGGTTCAGGTTGCTGCCTTGTTGATATGACAAATATTCAGCTGCAAATTTAATGAAGACTCAAATTTGTGCTCCATCAAGAAATTTGTTACGTCCTTTGGAGTTTCAGCCCATTTAAAAAAAAAAAAATGAGGTATGTCACGGCCTCCTGTTGAATTTCTATTCGAAATACAACTCGATAGAGTTCTGCTTATTCACACCAATATCTTGTGCATTTCTAACTCATCTCACTTCAGATAGAAGGATTGTGTCAAGGTAGTAGTGTCCACAGTCTTTCCTCACTTGACATTTCTAAGTGACCATTGACACTGATTTGTTCCTGCAGTTCAGGAGTTTTGGGGCAGAAGTAAATGATGGCATGCTTTGCCCCTGAGTAAATACTGCTCATGTAACCATCCACACTACTGCAGTGACTAGCCAGACCACTGTTTCCTGAGGCCCAGATAAAAATATTTCCTCTACCACAATGACCCTAGGGGAATAAAAAAGAAATAACAAAACAAAACTGAACTTTCCATGCAGGCCTTTTATTTTAAACAGCCAGTGTTATATTTCTGCCAAGCTTAAAAGGTGTTTTTGATTATGTAGCTTTCAACTACCATGGAATTAATATAGAAAAACTTGTGTTCTTCAGGGAGCCCTGTCATACATCTGCAAAATAAGGTTCTTTTTATGTACCTACACATTAACATTGACATCCATTCCCTCATTTAGTTAATAACATTTGAATGTTGTTTCCTTTCATGTAGTAATTTTATTTTTTATTTTTAATTTTATTCATAAACTGATCACTTGCTTTGGATGGAGTTAAAATTGGAAATTTTCAAGATTTATCCAGCAAAACAAAAACAACGAACAGTACCAATAAGGGGATCCTTTTTTTCCTTATGGTTTTTGAAATCTAGATCCAGTCTTTCCTAGAGGGCTTTGAAAAAAATACGGGGTGGAAAGCAGACCTCTTGATTTTGATTCGAGAGGAGAACTTTCTAACTTTTTTGATTCTTTCTTTTAGTGACTTCAAAGCTAACCTGCTGGGACTGGGAACTTGCATATCTTTAGGACCTTGGTTGCAACTATAAATAGTTGTGGTTGTTAATGTAGGTACGCTTGCTGGAGAATACAGAGCATGTATTACATGTCCATCAAGGAGTTGAATTCCAAAGAAGGAGAAATTAAAACTGCATTAGTAATGCTTAACTTTAACAGCCAGATAAAAGATACACGGTAGAGGAATGCAATCCAGCGTTCACTAGCTACTTGAATTTCTTTAATAAAGCTGACAAACTCATGAATATTAAAATGAGTCCTGGGTTATATGTCATTATGTAAGGTGTTCCTCTTGCACAGCAAATGGTGTTTATGCAGTTAATAAAAAGAAGAAAAGAAGAGAAAGAGAGGTTTAGACCACAGAAGAAAGGTCAACCTATTAGAGGTTGCAGTGGATTGTTTTTGCTTTACTGAAAAAAAATTCAGCAAATTAAATAATTGAGTTATAGTTGATAATTTTTTCTCTCTTAGTAATTTGTCTTGTCGTTAACATACAAATATACTTAGCATTCTAAGACAGAAGATGCAGATTTACAGCTGGAAAAAAAACTTTTCAAAAAGATTTGGGATAATATATCTAAAACAATATCTGAAAATTCCTAATATAATAAAATACATGATTTATTACAATTATATTTTTAATAACTGATATTATTTAATTAATAAGATTATTTTTTCAGAGGTTTTCCTGAGTGAAACTCTCTAAAGAACAATCCTAAGATAATTTTGAAGAATATACTGTCAGAGAAATTTGGAAAAAGAGCAGGGAAAAGAAACTTGTAACATATTTTTAATCAGTTGTATGCATTCAGATGAAGAAATACAAGTTCTGAATGGCGGTATGAGCAATATTAAAATGTATTTTATTTCCAACTCAAATCCTGACACATTCTCTAGCATATATTACCTTTCTCTCTCCGGTCCCCAAATTTGCCTTGAAAAGAAGACATTTTCCACTGTTTCTTGCAAAATATCATGTTTGATCAATTAGGTCAGAAGCAGCTTCTGTACTTCTGAAACAAACCTACCAAAAAAAAAAAAAAAAAAAAAAAAAGCATCTTAAAGGTACTAGATTATCCCTTTAATGCCTCCATTAATATTAAATAATCCTGCAAGTACACCGTCTCAGTTTTGGAAAATATATTAATTGGGTGTATGTCAGGAATAAAATCCAGGAACTCAACTTTTAATATTTCTTAAATCAAAAGCTTCTTGTTCTTAACAGCTAACCCATTTAGATATTCCCTCACTCGCCGCCTTCCAAAAAGCCAGCTCCTCCAGCTGACTGCTACACTGCAGTGCTGTCTGTATTACAGTTAATTCACCAGTTACAGAAGTGAAATGTGCTGATGCTTAATGCTCAGAACCATGTTCATTACAAAGTACCTCTTGAAATTGCTACTAAGTGCCCAGTTTTCTTTGTGGCTATGGCTTAATGTACCTTTCAAAATCAAAAGGAGATTCCAAACATGCTGTTTTTCTTTTTTTTCTGATATCATATACTTCCTTCTAAATCACAAATATCCCACTGAAGATAATGATATAAATGCAGGTAAATCCTGTCCCTTTTAGTATAGATAATTCATAGTTCCTTTGGTTGGTAATTCATGTTTCAGACATTGCTGACTGATAATGATCTATGTACTGATAAAGTAGGAAGCACATAACACTATGAAGTAAATCTCTTAAGAGCCCCAACCTGCAAACAATTTTGCTTAGATGTACTCCTATGAGTTGGCCCATTGAAATCAGTGAATCAACTTGTGCATAAATTTAAGCATATGCAAAAGTATTTGAAGATAGGAGATTTAGTTCTTAATTGTTTTAGGTTGCTAAAGGAAACAAAGGCCACAGTTTCACCCAGACAGAACAGGTGACAGATATTCTTAGAATGGTAACTTGAAAGAGGCATAAGGGAAGAGTATATAAGCAGTCTTACCCAGGAAGATGTGAGCACACTGATACTGCTATGGAGGATCCATCTGGGAAATGACTGATCTAGGTAATTATATTGCACAATCTTTAGAGGAGACATCCCATACAAATTTTAGAAAATACAGATCAGGGACTCAAGGTAGCTGCCAGATGCATAATTCACTCTGAATAATTTGTTAGACAAATCTCACCTCCTTTTTCTATTTGTGAATTGTACAAGAGAGGTTTATGATTTCCACAGATTTATTATACAGAATTATTCCTTGAATGAAGGTGTGTCATTTATCAGCAGTTCACTGCAGGAGCTTGATATTCAAAATTTGGCATTCAGTACTGCTACACTGGTTAGTCAGAGCAGAAGACATTGCATGTTGTGTGTCTTTTTTTTTCTTTTTTTCTTTTTTTTCCTGAGGGAAACTAAGTCAAAGTCAGGGTTTCTATTGTAAATCCTTGTTTTTCAGAATTCAGAATTCACTTTCTATTCCTACTTTGCAGTAATCACAAGATATCTCACAAGCATTCTGGCTAAAAGCACAGTTGTTCAGAATTAAAACATCATTATTTCCATGGAATTATTTTGTCCTATTATGTCTCTATTTATGTCCTATAGTGTCTCTACTATTCAACTATAACAAGAAGGTTTATCATAAGTTATATCATAATTTAAAAAAAAAAATACAACTAATATAGATAATTTTGTCCAGCTGCATAGTCCCCCAGCTGGGATATCGTGGAATGTCCCATGCCTTATTCATCAGCCCTAATACACTAGGAACAAAACTTACAAAAAGTGACAATGCTGAAGAGTTAGAGCTTTAGCTGTCTAAAATCGATCAGAGGAACATTTAGAGAAAGAAGAGCATCATTTATATTTTGTGTTTTTTACGTGTGTGATTAAAAAAATAGGAGAAATTCCTATTTTGGTTCTGCTGCTGAAGAACTATTTCCCACATCACGGAACAATTTGTTTGTAGCTCACTTGTTTCTGAAAAATCTAATGATAAATAGAAGATTGTAGAAACATGGTAGAAGGATAGATAACGTCTTGAAATTGTTCCTAACTCCTGTTTTTCTTCAAAAAGATGAGAACAGCTAAATGATTGGAAGTGAGATATATAAAGAAATTACAGTTCTCTTAACACAAGCAATATTTAGTAATTTCTTAGCCCTGGCTTGCAGTCAGTCATCCTAACCATCTGCTTAGAACTGAACTTTTTCTTCAGTGTAGTTGAACTATATCAACAGAAACAATTTCTTCAGGGAGAGTAAATGTACCGCTATGTACGGTTTGATGAAAGATTGAATCTTTGTATTCTTGGAAAGTAAGTCTTCCTGTAACAAGGAGCTAACGTTTGAACGCGTCAAAGGAAGCCTTTCAGAACAGGAGATAAGAGCACTTGAATGATTCTTACAAAGCGGTAGCCAGTCCAAAAGAAAACGTTGCATATGGTAATTTATTCTGGGAGTTATATTTCGCTTGGCCTTGACAAGAACTTTGCCATGACTCAGTGAGTTGGGTTTAGATCCCACTTTCCTTTGCAAGATTTGGCTCTGAAATACAGACCAATCTCACAAACAAACGTTTTATTCATATAGATAATGCTACTGGCATAGACAGCGTGAAGATAATGGCCAGATCGATATTAAAAATGGCTGGCAATATAATGTCAATCTGGGATGGGGTGTTACTCACTATGCTGCAGAAACTTTAATATTTAAGCACCTATATTAATATAAAAGCACTGTTATTAATAAAAATTATTTTGCTTTTTGAATTAGCAAGTAACACACCATCAGAAAGTCTTTATTCCTGGTATAAGCTACAGCTGTGCTGGAGGGGATAGCTACACTAACCCAATGTCGCTGTCTCAGCCATGTGGCCTGTTCGAAGTCACCGTTTGCATGGACATTCTACCATATGGAATTATTGTGATTTTATTCAAAAAACTGTAGTACTTAGTGCTGCCCAGAACTTCCTAGAGTGAGAATACAGCAGGAAAAACTTCATTTTCTCCTTTTCTCCTTTCAAAAAAGAAAAAGGAAAAAGCTTATCTCTCCCACTAGGACTCCCTCCCCCATTTAGATATATAGATTCAGTTATTTATAAGGACTAAAAAATCAACATGTACAAGTAAAATGACCCCTTCCCTTTTATATACCACTACTATTATTTTGTAAAATCTCATGTTTGGGGGAAATTACCTCCTCACTGTCAAATACTTGAGACTGTCCATGCTGGAAACATCCTTTTGCACCTGAAAGGATGACTAAATCTTCCTCCCAGGGATGCCCCACAAGTGCCTCCTGGGCTGGATGTGCCTCTGCACCCAGTGAATGTGTGTGAGCAGAAAACACACTACCGTAGCACTTGCACCATCCTGTGGGCCTGCACACATCGGGCATTCTGAGGTGGTGTTAATATGTAAGTAGGTGGTTAGACCCTGCCAGGCATGTTTGGGTAGCCTGACCACAGGCAGCATGCAAGGCCCTGGCATGAGTTGCCTACCAGCACAATGCACCCTTGTCTGCTCCTGGGAATGTATTTTGAGCAAGTGAGGTAGGCATACATCTGGAAATCTGAGTAAGACAAGCTGTTCCGGTTTGTGTTAAGAGGAAAAAGGAAATGAATAAACATTATAAATCTTCGTTAGCCCTATGAAAGTGAAGAGCATTCTCTCATGCACAAAAAAAAAGAGTAACAGAAATAAAAGGTAAATAAGAGTAAAATAAATTTTTGAGAGCAAGAATCCCATGAAAACTACTGGAAAGATTCAGCTGTACATTAACAAAGCAAGCTACTTCAAGAGACTTTGGTAGTTGCATGCACAGAGTTCCTAACAAAACAGCATTATAAGAAAATATCAGTTTACTGAACCTGAACCTTTTCCTCAAAAATGGGTAAATATTACTATATTTAATACAGGATGGCTGAGGCAGGCAGGACCTTCTGAGTCCCTCTGGCCCAAGACCTGCTACAGCAGGGGCATCCAGAGCAGGGTGCCCCAACCCATGGCTAAGCAGCTGCTGAAGATCCCCAAGGAGGGAGATTCCACTATTTAATGAATACTTCTTTTGCACATCTTGAGGCAGTAATGTCTTCTATATTTACTGCTGAAGAAAAAGAAGCCTTGAAAGCCTGAGGTGCATCTCCTTGAACCTGGGTTTAGGTAGAGTAATAATTTTCATAAATAAATGATTAACTGCATTGAAAGAAATATTCCTATTCCAGGGAAATAACAAGTATATAAGGACATATAATTTATTGATCCCTACAAGCACTGTAATAATAGTTGAAATGATGTGGAGTGGAACTTCTGATAAGGCTTTGGTATAGCTAATGAGAGCATTCAGTTGGAGGAAGAGGTCTATCCTACAGATGATATAGCGTTGCAGTTTAACCCAGCAGGCAGCTCAGCACCACACAGCCGATTGCTCACTTCCCCCCCAGGTGGGACTGAAAAGAGAATAGGAAAAAAAGCCAACAACAAAGTAGAACTGATGGATTAAGATTAAAAAAAAAAAAAAAAGGAAAGGAAGATAAAAATAATAGTTACGGTAGTTATATACATGTATATGTATATGGATGCCCCATCCCTGGGGGCATTCAAGGCCAGGCTGGATGTAGCTCTGGGCAGCTTGTTCTAGTGGCTGGCGACCCTGCACATAGTAGGGGGGTTGAAACTAGATAAGCATTGTGGTCCTTTTCAAACCAGGCTATTCTATGATTCTGTGATGATATATTTACAAAACAACTGATGCACAATGTAATTGCTCACCACCCACCAAACAATGCCCTGCCAGTCTCCAAGCAGCATCTTCCCCTGCTCAACCCCCCCAGCCAAGTCCCCTGAGATTTATAGTTTTTTCACATAATGTCACATGGTATGGATTATCCCTTTGGCCAGTTTAGATCAGCTGTCCTTGTTGTGTTCCCTCCCAGCTTCTGGTGCTCCCCATAGCCCCTCTTGCTGGCAGGGCAGCATGAGAAGCCAAAAAGTCTTTTGCTCTGCGCAGCACTGCTCAGCAATAACTAGAACATCAGTGTGTTATCAACATTGTTTCACTCCTAAGGCCAAAACACAGCATCATACCAGATACTATGAAGAAAATAACTCTGTTCAATGGAACTAGGACATATAGCAAACTTGCTCCAGTAGCTAAGGTTAGGTTACTGGCAGTAGGACAAAGATCCAGATATGGCAAAGACACATACAAATAAGTATGAAGATTGGAAGCATATGTGGCCATATGGAAACTTGAAGCAGTTGATGGAACAGCTTAAGAATATAATGACTGAAGTCATAGATATAAAAAGTTAGACCAGAAGATTCCAGAGAAGGGGATAGTAGCTAATGGACAATATACTGAACAAATAAAAAAGTCAATGTTGTTACAGAATAGACAAACGCTATACTAGGTTCGGTTATTTGAAGCATCATATATAATATAAGGAAGGTTGTTCTGCTCTTTTTTGACAATGCTGAGGCTTCATCCAGAGAGCTGCCTTTAGTTAGGGCTACAGCATTATTCAGAAGATACAGACAAATTAGAAAGACCGAAGAGAATAACATAAAATGAGAAAAGGTATTGAAAATAAGGCCACAGAGGAAAGCTTAAGAGACAGAATCATAATCATAGAACCGTAGAATTACAAGGTTGGAAAGAACCTACAGGATCATTTAGTCCAACCGTCCTCCCACTACCATTGCTACCACAAGCTACTAAACCATATCTTGTAGCTCCTCATCCAGACGCCTCTGGAACGCTGCCAGGGACTCCACCACCTCCCTGGGCAGGCCATTCCAGTGCCTGGCCACTCTGAGAGAAAAAGTTTTTCCTTATGTCTAACCTAAACCTCCTCTGATACAACTTGTGGCCATTTCCTTGGGTCCTGTTTGTTGCCTGAGAGAGGAGGCCAAACCCCTCCTCATCACAACCTCCCTTCAGGAAGTTGTAGAGTGCAATGAGGTCTCCCCTGAGCCTCATCTTGTTCAGACTAAACAATCCCAGCTCCCTCAACCGCTCCTCATAAGATTTGTTCTCCAGGCCCCTCACCAGTTTCGTTGCCCTTCTCTGGATACACTGTAGGGCCTCAATGTCTTTCTTGTAGTGAGGGCCCAAAACTGAACACAGTACTCAAGATGCAGCCTCATCAGTGCTGAGTACAGGGGGATAATTACTTCCCTGCTCCTACTGGCCACGCTATTTCTAATGCAGGTTAGGATGGCATTGGCCTTCTTGACCACCTGGACACACTGTCAGCTCATGTTCAGCCGAGCATCAACCAACATCCCCAGGTCCCTTTCCTTTCATAGTCATCCAGCCATTCATCCCCAAGCCTATAGCGCTGCATGGGGTTATTGTGGCCAAAAGGCAGGACCCAGCACTTGGACTTGTTGAACTCATCCCATTCACCTCAGCCCAGTGATCCAGTTTATCTAGATCCCTCTGAAGGGTGTTCCTACCCTCAGGCAGTGATATGTTCAGTCCAGAGAACAGAAGCCAAAAGAGACCTAAAATAGTTCTTTATAATTGCATAAAGGGGCATTGCAAAGAGAACAGGACTAATTATTCTCGTTATTCAATGAGAGTAAAACAAGAAGGAATGAATATTTTTTCTGCAACATAGATAATATGGTTACTGTTAGGAAAAAACTACAAGAGAAGAAATTGTTAGGTCATAGAGCAAGCTATCAAATAGTTTTCCAAAATCACCTCCTCTGCAGGAATTTAAGGCAAGACTTATATCAGTCTATCAGCAATTGTCTAGGTTTAATGAATTCAATCCTGATACAATCTATGAGGGAAGGAAAAAAAAAGAGCGGGCTAAATGATCTGCATGGCATGTGTTTGCTGGTAAGTAGTTCTAGGAATCTCTGACCTCATGTAGTACAATAAGAAGTTTATTTGCTATTGTTAATTTTTCCCTATCCACAGTCCCTGTCTTCATCTGAAAGAGCAAATGCAGACACATGTTTTCCAGATTTCAGTTACTGCTGATGTACCTTATACATTTGGAGATGTTATGCATTTAGTGTTAGCTAGAAACAGAAGCTCTCATACTTTTCATACTCAGGGAAACTCTTGGGTCCAGGCAGACGCTGGTTGTGCTGTTGCGTGCTGTAGGCTAAGGGCAAGGTTTTGTTTGGTCTTTGTATTTAAAGCCCTTTTAAACCTTCATCACCACACTTTCCATAGTTAATAGTAAAAGCACAATTTACACCCTAAACCTGCATGTTCTCTGCTTGAAATGCACCAATTGCTAAAGTAAATCTCTTTCATGAACACAGTGCCCCTAGCCCTATGCTAACTGCTCACTCAACATTCTTTATGTAGCTGAGGATGTTAAAACTCCCAGTAAAAACAGTGCACATCAGCATCTGCAAAATGAGTGTTAGGATGAGTATAAAAATTAAGAACCCCTATAGCTTATATTAATGACATACTTCTCCAATTAATGTACGAAATTCCCAATTTACGAATGCAAATCAGCTTAATATTTAAGCCAAAACTCTAAGGTACAGACACACAATTAAACAGGGGGTGGGGTGGGTTGTTTTTTGTTGTCTACTGTGTTGAAATAGTAAGTGTTCTCAAACCACTGCTTAATGACATAGACTGGAAATGAAGTAGCAACAAACCCCCTGTATGGACATCTTCTGCCAACAACCATTCCAGTGCCAGCAATAAATTCCCAGACTAAACAGTTTAAATTTGGCATTCTCATTTGTGATGCTGTACTTATGCTATACTCACAAGATTGATTCGTTGTATTCAAAGTATTCTAGCAAATGAATTATTAGAAACATGAAATTCTAGATGGCAACCATATGTCTACAGCAAATTAATTTGATATTTGAACAGAACATCATTCTTATCAAGAGGAATTTGTGGTGGTTTGAGCCATAATAGCTGCAGGTAGGGTCAGTCAGATTTCCATTCTAATTCCTATTTTCACAAGACTAAATCCAGTGCTGATTGGAACCTGACAATGAGCTCTCAGACATGGTGAGATTTTTTTTAGTAACTAATGCAAAAAATATATATTTTTAGTGACTAATGGA
>PPHD01013829.1:0-17085 GCA_002909625.1 Bambusicola thoracicus | reverse complement strand
GGGGCTCAGCATCGGGGGCGGAGCCTCGCTCCCGCCCCAGCCCCGCCCCTGCCGCAGCCCCGCCGCCCCCCGGGCCGGCCCCGCCGTGCCCCGTACCCGCGCGCCGGGAGCTCGTAAGCGGGACGGGGAACCGACTCCGCGCGTGGGCAAAGCGATAGCACGAGGGGGAACGGCTGTAAACTAAAAGATCTGCGATTGCGGTTAGGCGTCAGGAGGAAATTCTTCACTCAGAGGGAGGTGAGGCGCTGGCACCGCTGCCCAGAGCTGTGGGTGCCCCATCCCTGCAGGTGCAGAGCGCCACGGATGGGCAGCCTGAGCTGCTTGGGGGCACAGCCCTGCCTACGCTGTGAGCTTAACCAACGGGAGCCATCAGTACAACGAGAGACAAACGCTTGCCTGTGAACGGAACTCCTTTATTCGTAGGCCGACACCAGGCAGGCACAATGCTGGAGATGAGCCCTCACTGCAGCCCAATGGTGCAGGGGGATCCCACAGCCCCCCTAAGCCCCAGGTTGCCCCCCTGCAGTATGGCTGTGCTACAAGGCAGAAGGTCCCCCTGAGCGGTGTGTAGCCGCCGTTGTCCATCACTCGTGTGGCAAAGAGCCCGCAGGGGCCCTGTCACCATCCCGAGGTCAGTGCAGCACCAGCCGACCCGCTGTGCCATAGTACCCGGAGGCATCCGAGGAGTAACGCTGGGAGAGCAGCACCGCGTCCAGCTGCACCTCACCGAAGGAGAAGTTCTCGAAGAGCTGCACGAGAGGAGAAAAAGCCATTCAGGAACGAAACCAGCAGCTCAGCGTGCAGCTGCTCCTGTTGTAGGGCCGTGTGCCGCTTGCTAAGCCCGCTCCCCCCATGCCAGCACAGCTATGGCACACAAGCTGAGGATAGGGTGTTTGCTCCTGGCCCAGGCCGCAGGGCTCATGGTCACGGCTCGGTCCTAACCAGGGGCAGCAGGTACCATCCCAGCACTGACCCTGCTCCGCTCAACAGTCCTTCCTTTGTTTGGCAAGGGCCTGGCAGCGGGCTCACACGTGTGAGCTGTGGCGGAGCCGGAGGCGCCCCTCAGCCCATTCATCCCATCCATGAAGCCAGCCAAAAGATGACATCAGGTTCTCACAGGGAAGCTCGGCAACACTGCTGGGAAGGCAATGCCTTTGAGAGCGACGTGCTGCTCCTGCTCCAGTCCGTGAGGATGCAGAAAACGCACCCATGAATTAAAAGCACTGCTACGCAGAGCCAATTCCTCCATCATCTCCTCCCTACACCTCATGGTCAAAACTCCAACAGCTGGCTTAGAAGAAGCCCTCCATGGCTCTCCATGACCCGTCGCTTCCCCAGAGCCCAACTGGAACAAGGCTGTCCCGGGGGGGTTTCTCCAAGGGGTGCGGAGGATGGGAAGAGAAATGACTGCTGCCACACAAACTCCATTTGATGCAATTAAAGATGAATACGATTAAAGATTAATTACGTTCCCAAAAGCCTGGGTAGGACTTAGGATTAAACGCCTCATGAATAAGAGATGCTGGGGAAGAGGTTGGTCTCCTTTTCCTCTCGTTGGGGCAGAGCAATGAGGGATGGTGTCCTCCCAAGCAGCCATCGAGGCAGCCCCTGCCAGCTGGGGGAGGCCATGGGAGAGCCCCAGAAGGCAGCAGCTGGGGCAAGGCTCCTCCATCTGCACGCTGCTACAAGTGAAGCGAAGCCTTTGTACCGAAGCACTTGGTATTCCCATGGCCTTTTCTAAGCGCTACCACCTCCTGCGTGTCTGAGCACATGTGTTTCCCAGGGAGAACACTGCTAGGACTATTGATTTTTGGTAATGCAGCTGTACTTTCTGAGAGCAAATGCACTACAAGATTTAAAGGACAGCCACAGCCTGTTTTTTTTCCTGCTCTCCTTTCAAGCCAGCTCCTCACCGATGCTCCTCTGCTCTCGTAGGCAACTGGATACAATGCGTTGAGTATCAGAGTCACGGCACCACACAGCCCAGATCCACCGCAGGCAATCGAGAAAGAGGCCCTGGAGCACCTCCTCTGTGGGCTCTGTGCCACCGCGACAAGCAGACATCCCACGGTCATCCCGGGGGCTTGGGAGAGGCTTCAGAGGGCTGAGCCTCCACTTTCTGCTTCCACATCTATTTATCTTGGGGAGAAGCCAAGCAGAGCCGAGAAAGATATTTATATCTCCCACCACGGAAACGCTCTGCTTGCAAGGAGGCCAGTGGCATGGAAGAGCACTTTGTGTTTTTCCTTTTCTTCTGGAAAAGGAGAGCCCTGGGGGTGGGTGCAGTTCCCCTTCCCAGAGGGCCACAGAGAGGAAGAGGTGTGGATCCATAGGGAGCAGACGCCGGGCACTCGCAGGGCTGCCGCGAGCTGTGGCATCTGGCTGGAGCAGGACGCCAGGCTCAGCAGCAAGCAGGCAATGCCCTAAATCCAAACACGCCAACGGATTTACATCCTCACTGCCTGAGGAATAAATAAGGGGGGTGGGGGATTTCTTAATACTATAAATGAAAACAAGCCCGACGGAGGGAAAGCTCAATTTGCAGAGCTGACCCCGCACACACCGTGCCAGCTCCTAACGCCCCTCAAGGGAATAGCATCACTCAACTAAGTACCCTCTGCCTTCCCAAATCGAATTAGACCTCAGCAAGGAGAGCACGCTGCTAACAGTTAACCTCGAGCCCTGTACCTCAGTGTGAAGGCACTGGAGATGTGCTGAGCCTGCACAGCAGGGAAGTACTCGCGCACCGAACTGCAATTGCAGTCATCAGCCAAACACGCTCCTCCCAACATCGGCCCCCAAACACAGCAACTCCTTACCAAAGTCAGAGCGGCACATCAAAACCAGGAGGGCTATTTCTGCGTGTTTTCCCCCCCTACCTCAGCTTGTGAAGCAGGTATGACCAAAGCACTGGGGAAACAAATGCAAAAGAGGATTCCTGGATGAAGTGTGCATCTGGGCATTTGTCAAGCAGCCCTCCCAGAGTGCAGCGGCACCTTTGTGTGCAAACCCAGAAACAGCAGCAATAAATCATGGCACTGCCCTGCGGTGGGACGGCTGCAGCACGCTTTGGCTTCGCTGGCGGAGAGCGGAGCTGCCAATGCAAGCTCGTACCTTCACATCACCTGTCACGGGCTCAACAAGAGTGAGAAGTATTAATGGGCCTGCTGGAGAAGGCACTGGGAGGACAGAAGGAGCCCAGGTGATGGGAGAGAGGCCAAGGTACTTAAAACTTCCTCCATGTAATCTCTGGCTTGTGCTCACACTGCCTGGCCTGGGTTCTGCGCTGCCATCAGAGTTATTGATCGCTGTAAAGCCTTACGTTGTCTCCAGCAGTCAGCCAAAAATGACCCATCCTGAACTGATAACAAGCCCACGCTGCCCTGCTGAGAGCTCAGAAACACCAAGGGAGCAAAAATTCACCACAATGCCTTGCAATTAAAAACTCCCAGTGAAGAGCAGCATTACTGCAGGAAAAGACACAGCGGTGCACACACGCACCTGCTCTGCAAGGAAGAGCTGGCTTTGCTGGAGCTCCAGGCTGGGAAGCAGTGCCTCAGGGCAGGGGCACAATGGTTCAGCAGTACAAAACTGCCCGTGGTGAATGAGCCCTGCAGGCGAGTGATGTGTGTGCTGTCGTCTGCCTGGGACCCGCTGGCAGGAAAAGCCAGATGCCCTGCTCTCCTTGTCCGGGTTAGAAATGTGAAAGACCAGGTGGAGTCACCAGACTCCAGCAAACCCTCTGTCCGCTGGAGCTCCTCCTCTGTCATGGCTGCTTCCCGCTCACGGACACAACCCAGTGCTGGGAAACTGCTGGTAAAACGGGGACCTGTGGGGTCAACACATCTGGTTTTGTGCACTTCTGCTAAAAGCTAAGAGCTCTGCTGGCCAACCCAACAGCCTTCACCTGCAGAAGCTGCCCCAGAGCTCCTCCCTCTTCGCCCCGAGAAATGCAGCACTGTGGCTCTCTGACTCCTCCAGACAAAACCGAACCAAATCCCCTGCGGGCTCACAGAGGACGAAACCCAACCGGGCAACCTGACAAGATCTGGGAAGCTCGTTCAATTAATGGATTTTTTCCTCTTCTATTTTCACTTTCAAAATATGTTTTCTGAGACAGTTTGGTGCCAAGAAAGAAACATCTGATTCCTGTGTTATTCACTGCGGACATCACTACGCCAATGACTATCTGCCAGGGGTTTAATTGCGCTTGGAGGCTCGCCAGCAGCAACACAAGACAAGCGCCAGAAGCAGGTAGGCAGCACCCATCCGTAGCGATGCCTCTCCACAGAGCTCCCACCTCCTGCTGACATCGGTCAGGGCTCCCTTCCTGTGGCTCTTTATACTGCTTGGGTGCTCAAAGCCTCTTTTCCCTTACGAAGAAGAAAGCATCCAGACTTCATGAGGGAGGCAAGCTGCTCAGAGAAGTCCTGACAGCCAGTCTTGGGGGAGCGCAGCGGGTCTGTGCTGGAAGCAGAGCACTAACTCCCTTACCATTAGCATTCAGCCTGTCTCGTCCAGTCATTTATATTCTCTTGCTCTGCAGCAAAGCAACACAAGACCTGAAATTACAGACAAGTGAGCGGCACCCGGGGTTAGCGCGAACCCAGCGCAGGACACGAGTCAGCAGTGACAAAGGAGAAGCCCTCCTGCTTATACCACCCGTGCTGCCCCTTGGACAGTAGTCACACGTACACCAATTCTACCTGGAAAAGCACCACTCATGTCAGAGTGAGCGACGCACAGAATTCAGGGTGTTCTTGGCATGCGTGATGGGTGTTTTCTTATTTATATTTTTATTTTGCTGAGCCAGAGTAAATGCCACGGAGCTTTTGGTACGTAAGCAAATGCCATTCCATGGGTGTTCTGCATCTATCTCACATGGTGACCGTAAATCAACAAGCTCAGAAAGGGCCAAGGGAGGTCATGGCCCCACTGTCCTCTATATCCCTGAGGCAGGAGGAGCTCATTGCTGGGTTCCATCTGCACGGGAAACAGGGAGGGAGGCTACAAGCAGGCTTGCCTTCTTCCCAGTAGAGCTATCTGGGGCCAGATCCAGGCTTTGTTCAGCAGAGACTGTCTGGCTCCTCCTGCGTAAGCAGAACGCAGCAATGCTTCTGCCACACTGCAAAGCCTTTGCTTTAGCTCGGGGTTTTGGGTCGTTTCCCCTCCTTGCTGCAAATCCATGAAAATTCATGCATTTGAG
This sequence comes from Bambusicola thoracicus, assembly GCA_002909625.1. NCBI lineage: Eukaryota > Metazoa > Chordata > Aves > Galliformes > Phasianidae > Bambusicola > Bambusicola thoracicus. Next base: position 11,879 of record PPHD01013829.1, on the reverse strand, counting down.
GAAAGCAAGCCCTAGTTGCTATGGTGAAAGGCATTCTGCAAACTAAGAAACAAACACAAGTGGGACATTTGGAGGTTACTGCATCCTCGCACATCTTTCTGACAAGAATAAAACACCCCAGCACATTAAAGGCTCTGCTAACCTCCAGTGTGAGGGATTCACGGTACAACTGGTTTGAGGAATTAATGATCAACCCCTGCATCTCCCCGACACAGCCTCACTTCTGTGGCACCCAGCACTCTCCATTAAAAACAGCTGCTGCAGGTGCTGTAGGACCCGGGCTTTGGCTTTGCTGCAGTGATGCCAGGAGGCTTGCAAGGCACCTGGGAACACCGGGACAAGGACCCATCCATGTGACCTCCCAGATCAGTCCACAGTCACTGAGAGGAGGAGCCTGGCCACACAGCCAGCCCATTAAGTCAGGCAGACCGGGAGGATTAGCCAGCAGAAGGGCCAGGGCACCTCTGCGATGAGCTGCCCACCTTCACTCATCAGCGTGCTCTTACTTCTTTTCCTGCACTAAACACGGACCGTTTGTAGGTAAGCGTTTTCATGGTGACCCGACTACATCTCCTTTTCCTCCCAGAACCATGCACACATTGACCGCCCATCTCTCCCTCGATAGCAGCATGATCAGAACTGAGGGCAGAGATCTCTCCTCTGCAGAGCACACACTTGCTCCAGTCCTCAGAGCTGTGCTGGGTATGTACTCTCATCACACCGCCTAAGACCACCGGATCCTTTCTGCACGCTAGGCAGACTAACGTGGGTCTTTTGATTTACAAACTATGACAGGAAAAGAGTCCATCCCCTCTAACTCCTGAAGGAAAGCTGCAGAGCCGCAGTCTGGGTGCCAGGGGCTGCAGAACACATGCAGCACTCCTCAGCCCAGAGGGGAACTGGCAGCAGTGACTGTGCAGGGGCAGATGTTGCTCTGCTTAACAGCTTGCTGGGCTTAGGGTATTTTCAGGGTACAGCGAGGGCTTCCAGGCCAAGATTTTGCTTTCACGTGGTGCTGCATCAAACGTCTTAAACCAAACTGCTGCAATACCACAGCTGCTGCACTATTCTTGCCCAGCAAGACAGAAGTAGCAACCTAGAACACCACCAGGTCTGCGTTCAACCCACCAGCACCGGTCTGTCACGCAATAAAAACACTGAGTGACAGCAGACACGGCCCCGTAACTTAATGCCCTTCAATTCTGGAGTCCCGTTGCATCATGCTTTGTCTGTCCCAGCAGCACCTGCCCCTATCCTGATGGACCCAGCTCCGAGCTTGGCACCTCAGCTCAGTGCCCGCGCAGGCTTTGCTCCACGGCACCTGCAGAGCTGCTCTCTCAGTCCATAATCTCATAAGCTGTTAAGGCAGGGTTCACCTCTTTCCTTGCTCAAAACGTGCTTACCTCTGGTCCAAACACAGCACAGGCTACCCTTTTACATCCCAAACCTCAACGTACAATCCTTCAGTTCTAACACTGTGTGAGTTCCGATGACTCTCTTCCTAATGCGAGCCTTTTAGAAGGACCCTGGAACATTTTGGCTGTACCTCCACGTTCCTTTGCATTTCTATCTATTCACCACAGCCTTAGCATTTTCACCAAGGGAAATAAATAAACAACCAAGTAAATAATAAATAAAAGCCTGAAGGCAGCCAAGCCCTGGCTCCGGAGATGCGCGCAGCTGCCCCGGCCGCCTCAGTGCCAGCACTGCGCCAGCTGCGACGCCGGGCACACAGCCACCCTGCAGGGCAGGGGAGGAGGAGGCAGCACAAAGGGGCTGCCAAGCCAGCATCTCCCTGCTGTGCCCAGCCTGACCGTGCTCACACGGGAGATGCTGGAGCAGGATCGCGGTCCGTGACTTGGACGTGCAAGGAGCTGGCGCACCACCGCCCTGGAAGCAATACGTACCGCTCTGTACGAAGCGCTTCATAAAGCAGCCCTGTTCCTTGGGACTCAGCTAGACAAGTACAAAGCCAAAGCGTCTCGCGCCTTCATGGGAAGCACAAATCACTCACACGCTTCCCCTGGGCTTTCTGCACCAAGCAAACCAAGGAACCTTTTGCACAGATATTCTTCAAGACAGAAGTAATTTAAACTCCTCAACGTAACTCATCCTACAAGATCTATTTTCTGAGCAGTGTGGGAAGGCACCGGCCCGCATAACCATTTATTAGCACAAACAGGAGTGTATGTTTAACTCTGCGGAATGGGGAGAACAAAGGATTATTCAATAAAATTCTGATGAGTTCTGCCGAAAGCAAAATACCAGCTGGAGCCCGGGGTAGCGCAGGCAGCCTATCGGCAAACACTGCTGCCAGTGCATCTGCACGCAGGCATCAGCTGCGGCCCCAGGGAGCGGCGGAACCGGGCCGTCCTCACCTTGCTGTGCACCATTACCTGCAGGTCCTGCCCTCTGCTAAGCCAAGCCCGTGCCCGGCAGTGCCACAGCCGCAGCTGTGCAAGGAGGAGGCCCAGCGTGATGACCTGACACCGTGCTCACCGATGCCCTTCGTTTAGGTCCTGCTGCAGGAGTTAATGCAGCCGCTTTGCGAGAAGGCAACCTTGCTGAGCAGCAGTTAAATAATGTATATAAAAGAGGACGTGGTGCAGTTCTGCAAGGTCATGCTGGAGCACACCGGCAGCCAGCTGGGGCCGGGCTCCTCGGGTAAGAAGCCTGCAGCTATTTATGACTCACGTAATTAATTAATGCCAACGGACTCTCTGCTGCAGGCACGTGGGAGACCAAAGGGAAATACGAAGCGAGTAGGTTAGGAAATGTAGTGGAGGTGGGGGAGAAGGATGATATTTCTTGCAGGAAGGCACTCTTTGAAGTAATTATCAACAGTCCAAACAGCCAGCAGCTCTTTGGGCTACATCAGTACAGAATCAATTAGGGGTTTTAAAAGCACCTCGGCTCCGATTTCAGAGAGCAGCCGAATAAATAATGGCATATGAAGTAGGACCGGGGCATTTCTAAGCATCATGCACCACGAGACCCACAGCCCCACGGTGCAACCCATGAGTGCTGCAAACAGTTGAGGGAACAGAGTAATGCCTTCCAAATTGTGAATGCTTTTGGATGAGGAGCGTTAAGGAAGAAGGGCAGCTGAATGTTACATCTCTCTGAAGTCTGAGGACAAGATCAGCAAATGCAAAAAGGACTGATGGGCAAAGCAGACACTCCCTTGAAGTTGAGTCCCTCCGGGCACTTGGGGCTAATACCTGCCATCTCCAGAGCCAGCTCAGGTGCTGGGAGCTGAAAAAGGGGCCATATCCATCACTGGCCTGCTCTGCCACACAGCCCTGCGGTCTCACAGCAAGCGCTCCGCACGTGGCAGTGCTGAGTCATGACACCGTGCTCACACAGCCGGCGAGAGCTTAACCTAATTTTGTCCCTTTGTTTGTCCTCTGCACAGAGGAGATCAATCAGCTCCGCTCTCTGTCTTCACATCCCATGCAGCCAGCACCTAATGCATTGCACAGCAGAACTGCAAACACAAAACAGACCTCTTCTGTCCCCTAATGCCCCACAGTCCTTTCGAGCTGTCCATCTCGCATCCAACCTGCATTCTCGCTGATATCTCTTTGCTGTCTATTTGTGGCCAGAACATCTATCATTTCATGATGTGAATGCACGTATTCATGCATTCTCCTGCCTCCCTCTTATCACAACAAATCAGCTCACACAATGAGGATTTAAATTGGCTTACAACCCAGCGCTGTTTTCCTTCTCTGGGCTCATCTTTTCTCCCTGGACACTCATGGGATGTGAGAACCACACATCAACCCAACATTGCAGCCTTTGCAGCCTGGGGGATCTTGCTTCCTGCCCTCCATCAGTACCAAAGCTGACTCTGACCCCGACTGATTTGCTGGAGCACATCCATGCAAACCAACAGCAGAGATTTAACAAACAAAAAGAGCATGTGAAATGGCAGTTTTAGCGGCATAAAAACAAGCATGAGTGAGTGAAACAAGGGCAACAAAGTCTGCCTTCCTGGTGGGCTGCAAACCAACACGAGCCTAAGTCTTCAGGGTAAAACACCAGCAAAGTGAACGACAACACCAACACCCACTTAGCATTCGTGTGACGTACTCCTGATCTGAGTTCACCAGCTTTGAGAACACTTCTGTTAAATACTGTACTGTTCCCAATTAGGAGTGATCTAGATTGTTTACTTTCTAAACAGATCCCCCCCCTCCGGGAGATCCCATAAGCCAAAAACAAAAGCAGTTTTAAAGAGGTGCTTCAACCTCTTCTGGCTACCTAATATCAGCAGCTGGCTCCATTTCTCTAATTGTTCCATACTGACCTTGAGGATGTTTCGCCCATTAAACGACTCCCGCTCCTTGAAGGATGATTTACCAGACACTGTGCTGCTCCGCTCTTCAGCTGGAAAGAGAAAAGCCACCACCAGAATGAACTTCAGATGGGAGAACTGTGTGTGCTGTACTTCACCCCCCACTCCTCCCCTCCCCAAAGTCAGCTGCCAGCTAATAAAGCATCCTTGCACAGCTCTTCATGCAAAAACACCGCCACTTTGATCTCAAAGATAACCGTGCTGACTGTGCGGGGATCAGTGCTTCCACCAGGATCACCTGGAGGAAAGACCCTGCACACAGCTGTTGTTGAGGTGATTCTGGAGGGCACCTGCGCTGCCTGCTGTAGGGAACATCCCTGCGTCTACGTGTGCATGTGTGAGGCAGGGAAGCAGCCACCCACTGAGACATGCAGAACAGCGATCCAGGCCTACAGTGACTGCCAAACATCTCCATCTCCCCAGAGGATGTCAGGAGTTTTATATAATCCCTAAGTACACGATTTGTTCTTTCCAAGGGACCTTTGCCACGCTCATTGAATACATTCAATATTCCTTCTACACCTCCAGCATTAACTATGAGGTCCCACTCACAACCAACAATGCTATTCGGATCTCATATCGAATATAAAGTGATTTCTATGGCTGCCTGGGTAAAGCTCTCCTCATTGTCTCCAAATGCCTCACATGCCTTATAGGGTAGTTCAGCACACAGACTGGATGCAACTGCCAGCGTGCCCCCCCGCCCCCCCCAAAGGGCTTCATGTCCTTGCAGCAACTCAGAGGCTGGTCCGGATTCTTGTGAGTGCTGCTGGCCAAGAATGGGTCTGAAATTGAGGAGGAACCTTAGAAAGGACCTAGAAGGTACTCAAAGCACGCCTGCCTCCTCCAGCTCTGCTGGCTGCTTTTTCAGTTTTTCTTGGGTTTTATTTAGCAACATCCCCCATACAATCTTCAAGGCACTTTCAAGATTAAAATAGGCACAAAAATAATTTTAAAAAAAAACAACAACTCAACACAAGAAGTGTATAAGTTAACAGTTACTGACCAAAACACCTCCCGATCAGTGGTACTGTGTTAAATGGACATGACGAAATGGTTCCTAACTGAAAGAGAGGAGATTTAGATTGGATATAAAGAAGTGTTTTGCGATAAGGGTGGTGAGGCAGTGGCACAGCTGCCCAGAGAGGTGGTGTCCCTACAGACACCCAAGGTCAGGCTGGATGGGGCTCAGAGCTTCTGATGGATCCGTGGGCGGTCCTATTCACTGCAGGGCAGTTGGGTCTTTCAGGGTCCCTTCCGACTCTAACGATTCTATACATTTACCAGTAAAGAACAGGAATACTCACCCCCACTTGGGTCTTTCCTGAAGAGCGTGTTCATGACAGTAGCGTGCAGTTTCACCCTATCCCATTCCCTAAGCATCAGACCAGAGGCCACAAACTTCTCCACCAGCTGATCAGCAATCACCTGCAGCCTGGGAAGGCGAAAGGAGACAGAACGGAGCAAAGTAAGCCGACGAGAAATTCCTGTACTGTCAGTGTTTCGCTTTTCTGCCAGGAAGGGCAGCACGTGTGAAATGAGGTCTCTGCATTCACTCGGGAAGAGAGAGCAGGGGAAGCTAACAAAGCCATCAGAATTCAGTTATCCTGCAAAAAGTTCTGGCTGTCTCACAAGGCTTCCTCCATCCTTCCTCCGTTCACAAGGCTTCTGCTGCACACAATCCACAAAGCAGCACGGATTTAGCACAGCAAAGAGTTTGCTGTCAGTGCCCAAACGTACTGTCCCCCAGGTACTCAGGCACATCGGCCCCCACGGGACCTGCTTGGCGCAGGGCCCACAGCTCTGCAGAGCAGCAGGCTGGAGCTGGGAGAGGCCTGGCAGCCCCCAGGGCTTGAGGTGGCCACGCTCTGGCTGCCAGCTCCTACGCTGCCTGCTTGAGCCTTGCCCCCAGTGGGCTGCCGGCAGCCACGCGGCCATTTCTGGACTCTCCAACTGCCAACTGCCAGGGTTTGGTGCTATTTTCTGGCTTTACATCAGTGATTTTTAAAATTAGCAATGACAAAGATTAAATGAATATCATTACGGACAATACTAAAACAAATTAACAGAGAATAGCTCAAGTGAAAATGGGGCTTTATTGCATTATAAAGTTAATCAAGGAAATAAAACAAATTAGAATGAATTATAATGGAAATTATTTGCCGTGCGGGAGGCATCAGAGCATGATCTCTCTCTCAGTCTGAGCCATTCTATGTACAGAAGGGCTTGCCAGCCCCTAATGTTGTCTGCAGTTATGCAAGCTAAGTCGGGTAAATCAAATCTCCTGCTTTACGGCTTAAGCTGATCAAGATCATCCAAAGATCAGGAATGAACTCCATCCCCAGCCACTCCAGGAGCCACACAGCCAGCAGGACGTCTCGCAGGAGGCAGGAAGGCACACACCTCTCACATGGGCTGCAGCAGCCTGAGCTAGCACGGCACAGTGTGGCACAGCACGGCACAGCACGTGGCTGCTGTGCTCCTCCAGCATTGGCCTTGAAGCTGAGAAACTGCTCCCAACCTACTTTGCTCACGTCCCTGAGCAAAAAGCGGCAGGTTTTAGCAGGCAAGAGAGACAAGTGCCAAATCATTCTGCTGGGAGAGATGAATCAATTCACAGGTGAGGGCAGGACCTGCCTGGCTGAGGAGAAAATGTTACAATCACGTGCCCCTCTCTGAGCTTATTCCTAAGCAAAAGCAACAAACAGTGCTGCAGAACAGAAGCCTGGCAGCCTCCAGTTGCCATGCAAAGCACAAGGTGTGGGTTAGGCCAAAACCTCAGGTAGGGACCTCCGTGCAGGACAGAGGAGGCACCACCTCAGCAGCGAGCTCCCTTCTTGGAAATCATGTCTCCTGTTGCAACAGCAGGCAGACTGGAAGGTCTCATTTCTCTCCCCAGCCACAGGCAGCTCTGCCAGCCCATCGGCATTTTGTTCCAGCACAATGGCTGAGAGGATCCTCAGCAGAACAAGCAGGGCTGGCACCTGAGGCAGGTTGCAGGGTCAGGCCCCAGCAATCCAAGCAGTCCCCAAACATGGGGACTCCTGCCACATATTACGTCCCACTTAGGTTCTACAGCATTCCTCTGTGATCACAGATACACACAGAAGTGCAAGCAGACTGGCAATCACCACGCCTGATCCAGTGACTCAGAAGAAAAGGGGTCCATAGCTCAGCTCAGTGAGCTGATACATAGCGATTTCTACAACACCGACTGAAGAACGCTTGGGTCATCCAGCATCTGCCTCTGCCTCATCTTTCTGAGTGCTTCTCGCTCATTTCCTTCCCTTGGCTGATATAGATTGTCCTGGTTCTCTGCCCTCCCCCTCTGCTTTATCTCACCTCTGTCAAGGTAGGACAGACTTCAAAGTGGAAGAGTTAAGAATGGGAAAAGAAGACCTCTCAGCAATTGTTACACTTTCATTTCCCCACCCATTTTCTTATCTCACATCCGATCTCTTACTTCAACAGAGCAACCAAAGTGTGTTTTTCCCCAGGGCATTAAGCACAGGGCTCTTGGGGAAAGAAGATGTTAGAACACATGCTAGAACACATCCCCTTCTCCTTGAACAGGTTCCTGCTGGCACCTCCCTCCTCCAGCTGCGCTGCTCACCCCATGCCAGCTCCTGTTGTCCTTCAGCAAAGGGATCAGACAGCAAGGGCAACGCCGCTGGAAAAATATTAAGCTAAAAAAGGAAGGCCAACACTCAAAAAGAGAAGGCTAAAGCTCTCCTGGCTGCTCCTCTGCCTCCTTCCCACTGATCTCACATGAGCAGTTCAGGAAGATGATGGCTCTTGCATTTCCCCAGTCTTTGAGAAAGCACTTAAGAGATTATGCTGCTGTTGGTGATGCACTTGTCAAAAATGAGATGGAGGAAGGCTGTCCAGCCACAACTGCATCCAAGACAGGGCAGAGCTGAGGTCACGTCAGAGCAGAGAACAGCACAAACACACCAACCTGGCTTTGACATTTCACACCAGAGGTCAGATGACAGGTGTTTCACACCCAGTGTGTGTTTCAGGATGCTCAAAGACACAAAAAACAACTCTGTGACCAAGCTGCACTTTTCTAAGGACTTTTTGGTGTAACTAGCTTTTAAGAATAATGAAATGTTGCAGAATAAATCAGGCTGTCCTGATCAATAAATCAGGATTCACCTGGTCCATTCGTTGGAAACCAGGCAGCAGGGACGAAGCTGTCCTATGTTTTAAGTCACCTGGGGAGCACCTCCTTGCCTACCTCATCACTGCCTGAGCCATGACGCCATTACTCACTCTGACAGACTGCTACAGAAACAAATGACATCCTTCACTGCGCCACCACTGACTGATTCAAAGAGCAAACACATCACTGCTTTAGCTGGTTTAGGAAGCGGGAATGACTTAATCTTCCTGACTGCTGGCCCAAGGATCGCGAGCAGCACCTGCAGACTTTGGACAGCCGATGGTTCTCCTGCTGCCACTCAGTGCTGCCCACACGCTGGGGGCTGAAGGAAAGGGGCACGAGGAACTCACTTGTCTGAGCCATCCTTCATGTGGACTTTGGCGTAAAGGACATCCATCATGGCAGGGTCATCGTTCATGTACTCCACCCCGGCCACCTCCACACTCAGGGGTTTGCCTCCCGTAATTTGGCTAAAATGGAAGAAAAAAGCAAAACGTCACACCTGCTTTAGAAACGCAATGTGTAGCATTTCTCCTGCCTAATTTCTAAAGCTCAAAAAGCTACAGCTGCTATCGTCTCTTCATCTCAAAAAATACCATAAAAACGTTTAAATCTAAATTCATACATTCCCTGTTTCAGACATGGTAAGTCAACTTGTCAGTAATCGCAGGCCATCTCAAAGCAGAAATCACTATTTACTTCTTGCAAAAGCTATCAGCAGTCAAATGGTGTAACTCCTCGTTCCAGAGGAGCTGCTGCCTTCCCCACAAAGAGAGCGATCGTGACACAAAGCCTCCAGTTCATTGATTTTCACTGGCAAAAGCACTCGATGCAGAATGCAGTTTTAAGTACATTTCAACATCCACTTACAAACGCTGAAAGTAAACAGAATTGCTTTAAAAACCATCACCAGCTACTCTGGCAGAAACACGAAACCTAAAATGCGTGCAGGATATAATATGCACTCCCACACCTAGCAGCACACTGCGAAGCCTATCTGCTCCCAAACACAACATCCCCTTGCTCTCTAGGAGCACATCACAGGAGCCATGTGCTGCAGCAAGAGCTCCCAGGAACAAGTGTCTCTGCTTCATTCAGTACCGGGGTCTTGTGGGCAGTGCAGGGCAGGCAGACGTAATGACCACGAGTTAAGTGGGAGTGTGACTTTGCTCTAACCTTGCTTCCTTTTGTGCAGCCTGCTCAAGAGGTTTCCAGTAACACTTCCCAGGTGGAACAGGGGAGCGTGATTTCCTCTCCCAGTATGATTACTGGGAGGAAAACAGCACAAGACTACAAACGCTTGAGGCCACGTACCAAAAAGCTGCACAAAAAGGGCACGACGACTTCCAGACAGTATTGCCTGCATTTATTAAAAGTAAATGAATGCTAACAAAGGTTCGTATGGGTGGAAGGGAGCCTGAATTGATTTTAAATGGCTATTTATTTGGCTATGGCAGGGGAAATAACCTGTCAAGACATTCAAGCATTGACTCTTCCTCCAAAGGAAGCGGAGAGTCGAGATTTTCTGTCTCAGTTCAACTCACTCCCGAGGAGGGCAGCATTCTTCAACTACTGGGGGCAGCCCCTTACACTGCAAATGTGCCTGCATTTCTGGTCAGCAGTTGAAAATAGGGAGCCTTCCTTTTAGAGGAGGTAAGAATTTTGGCCATGCACTGATTCCCACAGGCGTCAGCTAGCACAGCACGGCTAACTCTTCATGCACCAATGTAGAAAATAAAGAAATACAAATAAGGAATCCATGCCCTCTGTGCAAAGGCATTGCAAAAATAGATAAACAAACACGTACGGCAGCCCCTCAGGCCATCTCCAATTTCTAAGCTGCACAGAGATAAGCTAATTACAGTGTCATTCAACCACATTTACAGTTCCAGCTGTAATATCTGCAGTTCCGTGTTAACAAGCGGTGAGAAAGCCCAGGTCCTGGAGCAGTGCTGAACGGTTCAGATTGATGACTCACATGGCTCATGCTGCCTTCTCTGCATACTCCCTGCACTCAGAAATGCATGTCAAGGACACTTCAGCATCTGCTCTGAGGTAGGAGGGAGCGGTGTGCTGGAGCCCACTGTAGGCAACAAGGGAAGGTGCTGGAGCTCAGCCCTCCCCCCGCAGCAGGTAGGGGACAGCAGCGAGGAATCGCTCACACAAAAATAATGGGACTGATGTTAAAATTGTCTGGAGCAGGTCGGCAGGGAACACTGAGGGACTGAGCTGAGAGTACTGCTGCACCAGTCGGTTGGGATTTCTGCTGCTCCTACTCAAAACATTCAGCCTCCTAAATTTCTGCAGTTTAGATACACTGTCAGGCTGCTCTCCTCACTGTGCCTCATCAAAGACAGCTTGCTTATTTTCCCCCACGTGTGCCCTTGGTGCTGACATCCCTTCGCAACACTTACTCCACAAAGTCCTCTTTGCACTGCTGCAGGAGGTCACACGCTCTCTGGATCTCCTGTTCGTTCAGCAGCACCAGCGTCCCCAGGGTCAGGTGGAGCTTTGCAGGGTTCTGGAACAGGCTGCTGCTGACTCCGTGATCCTACGAGTCAATCAAACACAGCATCTCATCTCAGGCATGTACACACACACATCTCTGTCAGACGGATCCACATAACAGAGAACAAGCAGCAAGCCACCATCATCAAACCTCTCATCTCTGCATTACTAGGCAAGTTGCTAGAGTCTCCAAGTTGAAACAAGAGGGAATTGCACAAACTTTGCAGTGAGGCAGAGCCCAGCACCACACGCCTGCACACCACCTGCCTTTGCAGTGAGGTCCAAAGGCAGATCAGGGCTTTTTAGGGCAGGCTCCAGCTCAGAGAGACCTCCACAGCCATCACAAGCCATGGACTCGACACAAGTCAGTGCAGAGCTAGAACTTGAGTGAAGCATGTTCTCTGTGCAATAAAGCTGGAGCCAGCTGCAGTGGCAAGCCTCTAAATCCTGTCTAAACACAGGTTGCACCTCACAACACAAGTACAGCCCATACCAGCTCTGGTAATTACATTTTCCTCATTCCCAGGTGCCCCATAGTTTGCTGAGATGAATTAAGTTTAAATTCCCTTGAAAAGAAAAGCTACGTGTTGTTGCTGAGGAAGAACTGTTCCCAGGTGGAGCAGTTCCTTAAAGCTGAGCATAAGCACATGCTCTTCTGTGCTTGGACATTCATAAAAATACTTTGAGGATGGTTAACACGCCCATATTAAAACAATTATTTCCACTTAGTGGCCACTTCCCAAAAGCACGTTGAACCTCCGCTTTAAGCTCCAGAAGAATCCAACACCACTCACTATGCCACTGAAGCATTTATATGTCCGAAAATAAAAGCCCAAGGACTGCAAA
>PPHD01013828.1:0-17085 GCA_002909625.1 Bambusicola thoracicus | reverse complement strand
TTGGACTCAAGGGCAAGTCTGCTCTCAGTACCCCAGTAGTGCAAATAGAGTATCTGGGCATTGGTACCTTCCATCCTACAGTAATAGACATTTACATTACTCTTCCAAGAGAAAACGTCTATCTAGGAAGGAGGCTGCTGCCTTCTTCTTCTAGGAAGTAAATCTTCTCTTGAACACACACTGTTAGTGTATTTGTGGGATAGATCGTGCAGAAAGTTTCAGCATCACTTGCAAAGTATGATTAGGTATCTGACTGTATCTTTGCTGAATGAATAATATCAGGAGCATTGCCACTGATCAAGAAAATGAAAATTCTAACCCTGGTTTCTTAATGCTCATCAAAACACATGTCTCAGCTTAGTATCTTCTGCTTTGTTAAGGCCGCCGAAGTCTTTCAGGCAGACAGTGTGATGGGGCTGACAGGTTGTCTTTATTTACTCCAATTTGTGAAGACTTGAAGATGAAATTTCTATCTTGCACCACAGCCCCCATATGCGGGTCCTTAGTCAGGGGAGTTAGATTTGCTGCAGTGAACAGCAGTAGATTATTAACTTAGACATAGCAAGGTACAGTGCTTAGCTGGGGCAAATGAACTCATTTTCAGACAGATTTACCTGTGCCTGAAGAATTAATTAATAAAGCACGTTTGTTTTAATTTCCATTACCTACTCTGCATTTACAAATTATAGTTCCTGATTAATGACATCAGTGGTTAAACTTTGCCTTTTCAAGCACCAGACACATGCTGTGCTGTAGAGACATTTACATTCCATTTATGCAAGTCATCCAATTAAAATTTACTTATAGAACGTATATAATACACTAGAATGAATACATTACTTCCCCTATTAATCTGCATCCTTTGTTTCTCAGCAGAAGTGGCCAACCTTCCACTTTGCCCCAAATGGAAATTCACGTAATAAAAAAAACAAAACCCAAACAACACAGAATGGGCAGCAGAAATAAAGGAAAAAATCCAGGTCATATTAATAAATTGCCCTTCTTAAATAAAGAATGAGGAAAACAAAAGATCTGCCCTTAATTTTGTTTATATATTTATGTTTAAAAAGTGAAGAAATGTGGTCTGATCCTACACAAAACAGATGCTCCCTCGCATAAAGGGAAAAGTGCTACAAAATGGAGCTGCCTCTATCCCAGGGTGCCCATGTTTCAGGGAGAGCATAACACTTGGGAATATCACCATGAACTACTTTACATTCTCCTTTTGAAGAAAATGAGAAAAATTAACCATGCTCTTTCCAAGCAAAGACAGACTGAAAAAAGCTTCCAAAAGCTCTCTGGCCTATCCTTCTTATTAAAATACTGGAATGATTTTCATGCAGCATTCATGTAGAGATGGATGCTGCACAACGGCTTGTGTGGTTCCTCGCTGCTGAGCAGCATTTCATGTATTCCCAGTGCCCTTCAGCTCATGTAGAATGAACAGAGCAACTTCTGCGGAGCCTTTCTGGTGTGTAGCCAGCATCAGCCTTTCCTCCCAGGAGATGGTTTTCCTGCAGGTGCTCACAAGCAATGTCAGTCTGAGTAGATACCTCCAGTACCAGCAGCTCTGCAAATGAAAGAGCTGTGTTTGCTGTTTCCTGGAAGCACGGAGTGAGTATAACAGCTTGAATGATATCCATGTGCATCTGCATGGTCCAGGAAATTTTGCCAGACTATAGGTAGGGTTAATGCAGTAGGTCAGAGGAAAAGTCATGGTATGGTGTTTGAAATCTTCCATGCTTCCATATGAGAACAGTAGGTGGCAGCAAGAGAGACAGTGTACAGCCAAATCTGGTTCTTGCCTTCTTTGCTTTGATGAGTAGGCTTTCAGTAACTTCCTGAGTAACCTATTTTCTCGTGGGTCATGAGAACGTAAGAAAGATGAAAATTACCTTTTCTTTTCCTTTTTGGTGCGTGATCACACTACCTGTGATCTTCATCCTGGAAAGGCATTTCATGGCTCAATTCTCTCTGGCCTGGCACTGAGGTATCCTTTTGTCCTTTTATGTGGTTTACAATGCTTGAGAAATCATGCTGAAGGCAGGGATGAGTGCCTGGAGCAACTCAGGTTTTTTATTTCACTTTAAATATAACATTGGTGAATAGTAACGGGTCTCCTTCTGTGACGCACTTTTCAGATGAGATCTGTCATGTGTCAGGACCACAGCCCCCAGGGTTTATCACGGAATGCAGAAGATCTATTAGACTAGAAGCAAGGTATGAGAACTTTTCTGCCTGAGCACCACATGATACACAAATGGAGTCCCATGCAAAGGCAAGGCTTTGCAAAAGAGAAAGAAAATCATTAAAGACAGAAGTTTCATTTAATATCCAGGTGCTCATGAATTCATCCTTTAAACAGCAGCCAAAGGAGGTAAGATTTCCACAGGTAATTCAGAGCATCAAAATTAATCCTGCAGCTCCAGCTCTACAGAGGTTTAATATATTTTAAAGGAAATAAAACTTAAACTGTGAGAAGGGCAAGCTTCCCTTAGGGCTTCCTAGCTGAGGAAAACAACTATGTTGGGACAGTACTGTGTCAAATTTAGAAAAATTATATTGAGTTAACCATTCCTGTGATGTTATGAATAGTGTATTTTGTTGCTGTTGTTGAGCAAATTCTCCAGTTCTATTGTTTGGATGGACATTCTTATGTGAAAATTTTTCTTGCTATTCCTGCACGTTATGGTGAATACACAGTTGTCATATGCTCTGGAGATCCCTTTACCACATTTCTAATCAGGCAACCCAGCCCTTTTTCAAGCTGGACTTCTCAGTGTTTTTCTCTTTACTCTGCTAATTCTTTTACCATATACTTTTCTGCTCTGGAATAAGGACTTTTTTTGGCTCAAACTGCCCTGCCAGGCTGACTCCCAGTCTCAGTTCACAACCAATGGTGGTTTTCTGAAGGTTCTTTGTTTCAGATTTAATCAAGATTTCTTACAGCCCTTGTGACTTCAAAGGTGAGATGCTCTCCCTGCTCACATGGAAGACTTTTAAAGATTTCCTCCTCTTTCCTCGTCTCTGCATGCTGTGGTTGAAGTATGCATGATAACGAATGACAATTTCTTTCTGAATAAAAGATGCATCAGACAGAGTATACTGGCAATGCATACAGCTTTTCTCTGCCAAATCAAAGGATTTAGAGATATCTTCAGCATTTCTTCATATAGAAACCAATTGTGAGCTGTTCTATTTTTTTTTTTTTTACTGTTCCAGCTGTTAAAATTTATAGAGATCAAAATCTGATTTAAATGTTCTTTCCATAAAGACTGTCATGCTAGATTCTTGTTGGGAAAGAACGGGTGATAACATAAGAAGGAGGAAGATGATCTATTCCTCTTATTTTTCCTGGCTCACCACATTTGCTGTTATATTTTGTGCTTAAAGTAATGTTTTGCAGCCCAAGAGATCTGCTCTGAAAAGGCTTTCTTTTTTGGTCTTGTTTCTCCTACCTTATATCACACATCCACCATGCTTTAGAGCTGTGACTATCTGAAGGGTTACTTGTACTGACCACACACCTGGGTAAGACCATTTCCATTCATTCTGCAATGGTACATCACACCGCTGGAGTGGGTCAAAAGATGGAGTTACCTCATATCTTTTAATAATGTGGGAGAAGTAATTGGTCCTCTGATGTATGAAGGAGAAGACAGAAAGTGACAGTAAAGTGGAAAAGGCAAAAAGCATCATCGGGCACTAGTAGATATTGGTTTGTTATTGAAATGGAACTATCACTGTTTAGAATACACGAGTTTCAGGTAAATGAAACAGTAAAAATTTGGTTGTGATGACAGGTTACTTACACCTTATGGGCCCATATGTGTAAAAGGGATACTACTGAAAACACACGTGTACCTCAGGCAGCAAGTGAAGAACTACGTTTGGGTCACCGGAGCGTGTAGTCTCAAGCTCTTATCGAGGGCTCCTGTTCTTCTCCTCAGCCTGGAGAGTAGTTGGTGGACAGTACCAGTTTCTCTGTCTGTTAATTACAGAAACAGAAAGAAAAGAAAAGGAGTATACCCATTCCTACCTAGCTTGCTCTCACATTAATAAATGTAGGATGGTGAAAATACTGAGTCAAAAGTACATGTCTCACAAATAGAGGAAAACTGCAAGATGAATAAAGGAATTTCAAGAAAAAATAAATCTTCTGTCCTCTTTTTTTTAAATAATGTTATATGTAAATGTTAGTAAAACCACTTTAGATCTCAAATGTGAGAGTATGAAATAAGCACAGTTTGAACAAAACATGAATATTCAGTATCAATAAAATGTTTTTGGTACACTTGAAATTGGTTCTGTGTTGTTCTTCTCAGCATTCTTTCTGTGTTTAGTTCCTGTATCATCAATACTGGTTATTTAAACAAATTTGACCTGTATTTTAGTTTTTGAAAAAGCAAGGGGGTCCATATATGCATGCAGGACAAGTATCCTTTTTAGCATTCCTGTAGCTTGCTAAATGATTGCAAGTGCCTAAATTCATCTCTGCAGAAAAATCTGTATCACCGCTGGAATGCATGTGGTGAACTGAGACATTCTATCAGCAGCAAAACCCCTAATCAGAGTGTCCAGTAGTTTTAAGGCTGCGTTATGGCTTGGATTGATTTTGTGGTGACTTTTGTTTGGTTTCTTGCCATTATCCCAGAAAACATAAAGATCAAAGAAATAAAGTCATATTGATTGGCTCAGCTCTGGTCAAAAAGTAGACTTGTGAATTTGTGTCTTCTAATGTAACTAACATTTTACAGATGGGTTGCTTAATGTTAGAACTAGGGATGCATGTAGATTGAATTATCGGTGGATTAGAACCATCTGCATTTAGTCTGAAAATATTCCTGTGCATAAGCTGTCCAGCAAAATGCATAGAGCAGCCTCTTGATAGATGAATTCCAGCAGATAACTGAAAAAAAGTAAGCCAACATCGAGACAAATAGAGGCCATATCCTATTCACTGCTGGTTACCTTTTTTCAAAGAAACCACATTACATGTGAGAGCACTTCTGACTTTGAGTCCATGAATTCCACAGAACAAGAGCTCATCTTTGATTATGAGTTAACGATGAAAGGGATCAAATCTGAAGAATTTGCGTGAAGACAGCTAGAATCCAGCCCCACACCAGATCCATAAGACCATGGGAATGACTGCCCCATTTCCTGTCTTACATTTCATAAGCCTTGATAAAAAGGTTTAGAACAACGTGATCCTGATTTTGTAATGTTTTATGCTGACTCTGCGCATCTCCAATGGACTAGACCAGCTGCAAAATGATGAAGAATCAGAACAGAGGATTGATATTCTGGCAAATGTATCCTTAATTACTCACCCCTTTTGAATCTCAGTATCAAAGTCTTTTAATGATGCCTCAGGACATACAGTAATACCAAGCACAGTATTGAAACAGACAGTCAACATTTACATTGCTGAACTAGATTTAGTGACTCTCTGAAGTCACTAACAAAAGAACACTTACATTATAAAACTACTGGGAATTTACTTTTTCCTATTAATGATAACTAAAATACCAGCATCTACACTTGCAGCAATACTAGGTAAAACAGACAGTGTTTGCAGCATTACTACTTCATAGCTTATCCTATTATGGGGTTTTATGTTCATTAATAGTACAGTACAAAGGATAAATTCTTGCTTAGTGCTCATAAAGTCTTCCATTATTGATGTCCACTTACACTGAAGTGATTCTGGGTGCTTATTTGTGAGGAGAAGCATTTGCTGCAAAATTCAGAAATGTTTTCCCAAGTTCACCTCTCTTCAGAAATATATACTAGATTTAAAATACATTTTTAACAGTGCTTGGTAAAACCAATTATGTTTTTCTTCAGGGGTGATTCTTGCCGAATTTATTGCATAGGATAATATCACAAGAAATAATAGGAAATAGTACTTTATATTTTCATTAAGTTTGGGGGATATTTCACTGCAGAACTTTTTTCCTGAAGCAGATCACTGATGGTAAAATCAGAGTGCTTCTGCTATGCATGTTTTTCCCATAAACTTGGAGTCCCTTTACAGCATAGGCTGATGCTTCTGAGAAATAAGGCTTTGTCTCGAGTACAGAGCCAAATCAATCATTAAACTCTCATACATAAGGTTTATGATGTAAGAGAGGCCCCTAAAACTGAGTGGTGTTCTGCATCAGGTATTATAGTTATATGATTTTTTTAAAACTTACCTTCAATCTCATGTGTATGTATTTATATATCAAAGGAAAACACAAAGCAGAGTTTTAGCTCTGTCTTCCTCTTGCCTGAATTGGCATTCTGTGGACTGCATGGGAGTCATACTGGCTCATGACAGCTAAGCATCCCTTCCTTTTCTTTGTTAATCACCTCTTTAATTCTCTTTGCATACAATTTGACTTGCTGCAGAAAACTCCAGCAAAAAGCATTACTGAACTCCCAGGAGGTCCTTTCCTGGATGTCCTATTTGATTTTTTCATTTGAACATCAATTTAAAAGGAAAAGGTAGCTCTTAATTTTTTTGCCACAGCAAGGAAGGCTGGGAGGTATTAAGGTCCAGAGTTCAGTAACAGTCTGTGTACCTGTACAAAGAATCATTTCTGTGTACAGACCTCTCCATGTTTGCTTGCTAGCAGCTTAACTATTTCTGACCAGGTGTCTGACTAACTCTTACCTAGCTTCTTCAAGCAGCATGAAATCAGTTAGGGAAGGCTTGCACTGCTGCATGCTTTCACTTCTCTCTTAGTCTGCTCAGCTTGCTTTCAGCTAAGCTTTTGGAGCTCTCTCCACATGGGATGGGGATGGAAACTACTTCTCACTGATACCTGCAGTTCTCTTCTAGTCACATTTCCTATTTCCAGGATTTCATCAAAGACTTAATTTCACTATGAATGTTACAATATTTACAGTGTATCACAAGAATAATATAATAATAGAGATATATAATTACATATATCATTGTACTTTAATACAATATGTATTCTATGGTGTAAACTTTACTTTCATACAGTATCTTGCAATAAATATGTATAACTGGGCTTTGTACTCTGTTCTGAAGTGTGAAGTATCTATCTCTAAAACAAAAGGGTGAGTAAATCATTAGACTTCCACGGATCTGCAGCAATCTTCCACAAACAGAAAATGCTGTACCGTGCCTCTTTTCTGAAATAATCATAGTGCAGCTTCCACTGTCAGGGCAGGGTAGCCCTTTTATTTTCCAAAAATATATCTATCAGGGGCATCACTCTGAACTGCAATTGGATATCACACAGCACTTAGTGAGAACGGATGTGATTGAGGCAGGGAAGGACCAACCTGGCCTACAGAGAGCCAAGTACTTATCAGCCTCACCCACATAGTCCCTGCAGAATCTGGGTGAACACCATTGCCTCATTGTGTCCAGATGCGATGGAAGGACCTGAGGCTGCCTGACACTGAAGGAGCTCTGCTGCTGTTCTTACTGAAATGATCATGCAAGCACTGTGAGGAAAACTGTCATTAGCAAGAAAATGCATCTTGACTCGCCATGTGAAATTAGGAGGAGATACTGTGTACTTTGCATTCCAAATAGATTTGAGGAAATAATCTCCCTTGTTTTTTCCTGGCTACTGATAGCTCACGTAGGTGGATTTACTCTTACAGATAGTACAAATTGCAAGATTAAGAAGAAAACTACCTGTAATTTTTTAGCTTAGTTTGCTAACAGAGCTACATAAATACAAAAGAAAAAGAATAAAATGGAAAGTAAAATGATAATAAAGAAATAAAGTCTGTCACCTCTTCTTCTATTTACTTGCTGAAACTGGGAGGCTTATTTCTTGCT
This sequence comes from Bambusicola thoracicus, assembly GCA_002909625.1. Classification (NCBI taxonomy): domain Eukaryota; kingdom Metazoa; phylum Chordata; class Aves; order Galliformes; family Phasianidae; genus Bambusicola; species Bambusicola thoracicus. Next base: position 9,275 of record PPHD01013828.1, on the reverse strand, counting down.
GTGCTGTGTGCACACTGCTTACGACACCATCACCTGATCACACCCACCCACCTCCTGAAGCCTGGCCAAGAAGGAACTCCATCTCAAAAGGCTCCCGTGAGAAAGTAATTGTGCAAAAAGTGAATGAGCCCTCATTTTTTAAATGCAAACCACATTTTCACCACCTCTGTATCATGATTTGCCAACATCTTCAATGTAAATACCAGACCAACAATAAAAAAAAAGATAAGTCTGATGTTGATAATCTAGTAAAGCTATAAAATAAGGCATGAGATTTAAAGATTCTGAGTAGTCAGGCAGGGTCACATTCAAGAATTTTTTACTGGTTTATGAGGGAAAATGAAAGATAAAAAGAGGTGAGGTTTCATGACATGTTGGCTTACATCATTAAATGGATTATTAATTGATGAATAATAGATTATGTGGTGCAGTTCCAGATCTATAAAAACAACCTTAAACCTCTCTAAAAGCTTGCAATACCTGGTACTATGCTCAGTTGGTTATCTACAGTGTTGCTGAATTACGCTCCTGTGCACTTGCCTCTACATATTCCCCAGTTTTTGTTGTTTTTTTTGTGGGTTGTTTGATTTTTTGCAAATCTCGAGCACTCTATGTAAAGTTTCCTGCAGCATTCATAAATTATATATATTTTCCTTATAGGCCTATATTACTGAGGTCTGACATTCTGCCTATGGATTCACTGATTAACCATGTTGTATGGCAGACAGGTATACAGGTATCAGATCAAAGATATTATCCTTTTACAAAGCAGAAACAAAATAAAGATTTTACCTGTGTCCTGGGCTCGCAGAAGGGTTCCCAGAGGGAGAATCTCCAGATAGAGATCCTTCCTCCTTGGGAGTCAGCCCTTAAATGTGGTCTTCCGGTCACTCAGGTGAAACTGCGTTCACCTGTGCCCCTGCAGCTGACTCAATGCTCGCCTCAGGTGGTCAATCAGAGGTTCAGGCCGTGATTCAACAGTTCCCATACACCATGCCTGTAGGACTGTGGCCTTACTTTGTTGCAAAGACATAAAATCATCAGATATAAACTGGTAAGATGAGTGACAGAGAAGAGCAGGTAGAAAGCTACAAGCATCAGAAAAAAAATGTCAACAGGGAGCAAAGCAGTGATGTGAAGGAGGAAAGCAGTGTGCTTGTATCTGTAGCAGCAGCTCTTCCTCTGTCTCCTGGCCAATGCTCTGCTGCAGGTGAAGCAGCCTTGGATGCAAAAGAAAGTGTTGGCAAGGTCTGAATTGAAGTGAGCACAGCTCTGAGTTCTCCATAGACTCATGCTTCTGCAGACATATCTACTGAGATAACATTAGAGCAGCACCAGAAGCAAGGACAATACAGAATCTGCAAGTCTCTTGTACGAAGAATGAAGGTTTTTTACTCAAGGCTCTTCCCTCCTAAAGTCAAACTGAGAATCTTTAGCAGAAATCTGATAGGGAGACCTTACAGCTCCATATGGCTTTGTCCAAGTTCCCTGAGATCACTGACAGCAATTTTGTGTTAACTTAAATGGACTTTGGTTAGGACCTGGTAATAATCAGAGTACAAAATGTCTGGCACTCTCAGAAAAAACAGGTGGATGAATACATAACTAAGCAAAAAATGAACTTATGCGTATTTATTGTGAACAGCTGCAAGCAAAATACCACTGTTTTAACCCTATGCAGCCTTTGTTATGTGCCTGCATTCCTTTGTGCTTAACACCTGTTATTTATCAGTTGCACCACACCAGCATTGCCATATGTGGAAGAATTGGCTGTGATTGATACAGACACCATCGCAGCTCATGGCCTTGCATGAAAGACTCCTGGGAACGCCAAGGACACTCAGTGTGAGGAGGGACTACAGCCTGGCTGCTCAGAGTAGCCTCTGAGTTTGTGAGCTTATGTGGAGTAAGCATGTGCAAGTCTTCACCACTTCTTTGAAAAGAAGGAAAAATTTGCAAAAGGACAAATAATAGTTACTGAATCTGATGCAACGCCATCCACTAGTGAATGTGGGTTTCAACCTCACTTAGACCAATTAAAGAGTGATTAATGAAACATCCTTCAATGTTATTCATCAATAGTTATTTCTGATGCAAGGATAATCTCTAAGGATATGAATCAAAAAGCAGGGGCAGTGCCTAGAAGACATTAAGTGCAAAAGAACAACTTTCATGCAGAAACTTGCCTCAGCAGCAGTGTCTTGCATATTCACTCCATGATTTCTTCTGCTTTGCTGGTCTGGAAAGGACCAGGACTGCTGGTGTCCTGACAAACCCCCACTGACTCCAGCAGCAAAAGGCTCAAATGCTAAAACACTCATTTTCTTTGGAAACACTCATGTGTATTTTCAAGTAGCACCTTTATACTTTGTCAGTTTACCACCTGCTCCCACTAAATCCACTGATTTCACTTCTGTCTTTCGTTGATAACTTCAGAAGGTTTTAAAATCAGCCCTATAATTTCACTGGAAAAAAAAAAAAGTAGAATTAAGGATGGAATCCTGATTTATTTGAAGTCAATGGCAAAACTTCAATGTTATTTAAGTTTTAGTGCCAATGATAGCAAAGATAACATTCCATTAGGAGCTTGATTCAATTTATATAATTATATGACATATTTTCATTTATGTAATGACTAATGTTTCCTTGTTATTGTTTAAAAGAGATTTCAAAGTTTGTACAACTCTTTTTTGCTTGCCTGCAGGGGAAAGAAACACTTAAGAAAAACTTGCTGGGACACTGTATGTCTTAATGGTATTAGTTTTGATGTTCTTTGCTTAAGATCAACTCTGTCTTTTTCTCTGCTTCTCTGTTGTCTTCTGGAATCTGCCAGGGTCATGCTGAGATGGCCATCATCAGTTGCCGACATGACCTGAGGCCGAGTCTGATAAACATGGATGAAATTTTATATTTCAGACTCTGAGTGTTGTGAACATATTAAGAAATAAAAATAAAAGCAAGAATTCAATGTCCACATGCTTATCTGTGTTAGCTTAATGTATTTCTCTTCCAAGTATTTCCATGCACCCAAAAATCATCATACCCCAACCTAGGTCTTTTTACTGCTTCCATCAATGACTTGGTAAAAGAGTTTCTTTCCCAGTGTTATACTCCCAAGCTTGTGTTTTTTACAGCTCTAACTGTAGTTGGTGAGACATGTAGAGCAGGATTAAAATGATGCCATGGGGATCTTAAAAGTTTCTTATTCTTTCTTCCGTCTTTTTTAATGGGTCATGACTGAGTTCGCAAATAAACACTGCATTTGCAGAACCTGTTTGTTTTTATCACTCTCCATGGGAATGAGTGCAGTCCTCTGTGTGGTATTATTCTGGGAGGAAAAGTACACCTCTTTTGGTTTCCACACCATCTCCTCCCTGTCTAGTGAAGCCGTAAGTGTCAGATCTCCACTAGCATTTCTCTCAATAAAATTCTCTGTTTGGGTGTAATAACAGCTTTCTGCATGACTTTATTTCATATACTTAACATTTCAATCTTCCATTTCCAAGATTTTCTTTAAGTAGAGATGTCTTCCAAGTCCTCCTAAATATACCTTTTACCCTTAAGCTTATTTTAAGATGGGTCTATGTACAATGACAGAAGTATTATATAGGTATAAGAAGACAAGCACCTAATGTTACCTGGCTTACAAGAATGTTGTCTGGCAGAAAATGCTGGGAAGAGAAAGGTTTAATAAAAGCCTCTTCTTCTTTTGCCTCTGCCATGCCTTCATCACATCAGGGGAGAATCTGAGACGGCCACCCCAGCATCAGCCTGGAATCTGCTGCAGGAAGTGCAGATTTCTCCCAAGGTGCCTTCTGTTTGCTCCTTATGGCCAGGGGGAGGAGAGCACAGTGAGATCTGCTGTGCTAGTTAACACCAAGCGATCTTAAAAAGCACAGAAACTTGGATCCTCCTTTGGTGCATACAAACCTAAGTATATTCCAGCAGCACATACTGTGAAGCCAAAGCCACGCATTTATTTGTACTTACAACAGAATTCTCATTCTCTCCCAACACTTGTTTTTTTTTTCTCTCTTTTTTTCCCGTAGACACTGAAAGTATAGATTGTTCTAAATTTAATGAAGAACACATTTTGCAAGAACTGTTTCTATACTAGCAACATAACTGCAATTGCTATTTATAAAGTATGGGATCTATTGCTTTGGTCTGAATGCACCATTTATTCCTGTTTTGTGATTCATTGGGTACAACTCTTGGATTTTTTTTTTTTCCAGTGCTGTTTTAAATTGTCTCTTTATCATTGTTCTGATGTATAATGTTTGGATTTGGTGAGCTTCCTAGAAAATAAACTCAAGTCCTACTCACTTCCATGCTGGCATTTTTGGAGAACTCATCCTTCTCCTCTCAGCTCTTGTAAATGTGTTCAGCATGGAGGACGCATCTTCTTTCTCTTGTGTTCTGCCGTAAAACTGTGTGTTATCCTTGGCATCTCAAATCTCTAAGCTGTTCCTCAAGGAGTCTGAACTCAAAGTTCAGTGCTCTGCCCTCCCCATAGGTTTCAACCTGTTGAGCAGAGGGGATAACAAATCCATCGCTCAACACCAAATGCTTCTCTCACCCATCACATCCTTTCACAGTGCTACTTGCAGCCTGGAAAGACAGTCGGCCTCCTGAAGAAGTGTAAATTATTTACATTTGCTTCAGCCTCTCCTCCTTTTCCATGCAGTCAGCAAGTGTTTCCAGCCCAGGCAGAGCCCCAACAAGAGAGGAACACCCAAGTGGCAGCTCCTGCCCAGCACCTGCCTGGGACACCGTCTGATCTCTGCAAAGCTTCAAGTTCAAACCCTCCATTTTCTTTTCATGAATTACTGCAGCATTTTGTTTCTGATGAGAGTTCTCAAAAAGATGCACTTTTCCCAGAATATTTTCAGAAACAGGTTCCAGAAAGGATATGAATATAAATAAAGAAAAGTTGATTACTGTTTGGAAAGTACATTTCAGTACAGTTTGTGGCTGTTCTTGTCCAGCAGTGGTGTGCACATACAGAACAAAATAGTAGCTATTTGGCTGTCTCCAGATCAGCTAATGCGTTCAGCTAATTCTTAGGTACGTTAGCTATGAGTATGTCATATTTCTATCCAATTTATAAAAATGATTTAAAATCCCTATGTGGACCTTAGCTGACATTTCATCAGCATGGTCAAGATGTCCCCATCACTGCCCAGGGAGGCAGAAGTGGGGATCCCTGAGCATTTATGGTGGTTTCCTATGGCACCTCTTCCCATCAGCCTTCAGAGTCCCCAGATGTGCCCTCAAGACTGATGAAATTAGGGCGAGAAGGGCAGCTCACACTACTCTACTCCACAGCCTTTCTCATCACATTTTGCTCATATAGAAAAGGTATTTTTTTCCTCCTTTCTTCTTTCCATGGATGTCCTTTGGGGCTGAAATGGCTAACGAGACTCAGTGCAGTCATAGGGCTGACAGAACTGGATCTTCAGGCACAGAGCATGCAGCCACGGCTCTTGGGTCCAACCATTTTGCAGGCTTCAGTTGTCACCAGAGACATGCAGACAAAGGAAATGGTCCTTATTCTTGCTCTCTTGCAGAACACACACACTTAAGAGCAGCCAGACTTTGGCCTTCTGTTTTTCATTATGACTGTTTAAAATGTGGTGAGCATTTTCCAGAAAGGGCAGGTTGTGTATTTAATTTATGAAAGTAAGAAGGAGAGGAAGAGTCATCTACATTCCTTTTGGTTCAGTGTTTTGTATAAATGTGAGAACTGGGGTAATATTATGCCATGTCTTCCAGTAATTACTCACCAGATGTCTGTGTGCATGCTGTTTGATATGGAGAATAATTATTAAAAAATATGTAGTTCTATATTATTTGTTATGTAATTTTTGTGCAGAGGTCTCATTAACATTTCTTGATAAGAAGGATATAAACATAGAGGGGAAAATCTGCAATGTGTTGATACTGTTTCAGCTCTAGAGCCTCAATATTTTTGGAATAACTTCTACCTTAGCTTATGGAACTAGAAGATACACAATACGTGCAGGGAATGCAGGAAAAGCCTTATTTTGCTTCAGCCATGTGTATGTCCTGGGCTGCATAGTACAGAGTGTGTATTGGGAACTGGCTTAGAGTTGAGACTTGGCAGTGTACAAGTATCCACGGGACAGATAAATGAGCAGTTTGTGCTGACAGACCCTGCTTTCACCTACAGAACTGTAACAAGACCTCACTTGTCAAAAAAAAATTGAGGGAAAACATGGGGTATCATAAATACGGTTCTTTCCTGATTTCTTGGTAAAGTTTCTTGGTCCACGTCTGAATTGGAGAAATGAAATACCTTTGCCTAATTAGTGAAAATTCACTTCTGCTCTGTGAAAAATTTTGCAGAGCAAAGGCAGTGTACCTCGACATGTGAGATAATGCTCGAGAAAGCATGAGAACACAGATAGAAAATGCATAAACAAAAATAATCTTTCTTTATTGGTCCTATCCCACCTGTACACCTCTTCCCAAGGAAGTGCCAGAGCTTTAGCATGTGAACAAAGCACTCCATCAGCTCAACTGAAGATGATGCACCAGCCCTAGACATTCAGAAGTCGTAAGTCAGACCACAAAGATCATAATGAGGTTTAATAGTAACAGACGCACAGTTCTTTTCACTTGCTTGGGACTTAAAAGTTTTCAAATTCATTGCACCTTTTTTTGGTGATTCCAGGAGAATATTCATTTCTAGCTGAAAGCCATGGGACTCTAGGAACCAGAGTATTTTTTAAAATGCCTAAAATGGTAAGAAATATTCCTCTTAAAATATTGCATGGGTAGCTGGGAAGCACTGGGTTTTTTACAGCAAGGATGAAGAAGGAAGAGATCAAATTAATTCCAGAACTTGATACCGCTGACATGATGAGGGAAGGTAAAGGACAATATAACTTACTAATACAATGCACATGTTTGCAGTGAATCTGTTCTAGTGATGGGAGGTTGCCAAAGACTTTAAAAAGCATATGGATACACACAAAGCCCCTTCTGCAAGGGGAGAGTTAAGTATCTCTCTGCAAATTCTGGAAGCAATAATGATGACTGTATTTCTTTCTTCCCTAATCTCATGGTGAAGTAGATTGGGTGTTAGCTTGGGAAGGAAAGCTTTACTGCCACCAAGAAATATTCCTGGATTTCCCTCAACATTTTTACCTCACTCTTCCCCTTTCATAGAAGGAGCTACAGACATGGACAATACAAAAGACACTTTTTTTATTTTTCATTCTTTCCTCCTACAATTCTTTGTTAAGATTTTACATGCACATTCAGGGATGTTGACAGTGTGTTTCATCGTTGCTTCCATGAATACTACCAGCATGTCATGTTAATGACAAAAGCAATTAAACATGTTCAAGTTGAACCAACGATGTTCTTCAAAGCAAAGGGACCATATAGATAAAGAGCTGTACCTCTGTGGGGCACAACTGTACCTGCAGAAGCAGCAGTGCAGCAGTGGGCTGGCAGCACCAATCCAACATTGTTCATTGGCTGCTGTAAGGGGAGGAAGAATTGGAAAGTCTGGCTTTGAGGAGCTGAACAGTCGTGTGTTCGCTCCTGTAGGAAAAGCTGGTGGTGCTTCTTGGCTTGCATTACATTACCGGAGGCACTGGAGGTGTACCTGAGGTACAGCTCTGGGAAGCTGGCTGATTGCAAGGAACTTGCCATGGCCAAAGTTTTACTGCTTATGAGCATCCTGAAGACAACTCTGTCAGATCCCATATCTCCGGTTCTGGTGAGGGCAGATTTAGAGAGAGCAGAAATGAAACATCTTCACAGCAGGGAGGAAAAAGAGAAAGATGAGGAGCATGGCACTAAAGAAGGAAGAAAATTTGATGGAAAAAAAGAAGAGTTGGCAGTACAGAGAGCCAAGTCCAAGTACTAGCCTGTGGATTGCACAAATTATCCATACAATTAGGGTAATATGTTCCAGGGCAGTTACTGTGGAAGAAGTCCCATAGGACTTGAAGAAGATTTATTAAAAAAATCCAACCACATAAAATAAAAACAAAATGATGAACAGATGAAAGATCCCATTTTCTACTCTTCAACAAACCATGCCTGAAATGTGTGATGATTTCTTATGTCTTCAGTATTTTTCTGGCCCCTTTTTATCAAGAGTATTCTCTCAGTTGTTTTTCCTATTTGGTTGTGTGTGTATAAATCATCATGGCTGGCACCTTCTTGTTGACCTTATCTGCACTAAGAAGTCTCATGCAAAGTAGTTCATGATATGGTGGCAACATCTAAACTGTATTTTACATCAGTGATCATAAATCATTATTTGTAGCACTGTGAGTGCACTATTGCTGGAGACACGTACAAATTATCATGCTGGAAGGACAGCTGGTGAGATTTATGTTGTATCATTGCCTGTTCTTCCAATAGGAAGTTCTCTTTAGTGGTAAAAGTATGACCTCTCTGTTGAGCAATATATTACATGGACAGGCATATGGAGTCTAGCCTTTGTGCCTTTATGGTGCAATACAAAAATATGCTACAATACCTGACATAACTCCAACTGAAACAGCTCCAGAACTGGGAACAGTCTAGCTGCATCAGCACAGTGGTATGCCCAGGCTAATTAAATTAGGGCAGAGGCTACACTGATGCAGCTAAACTGTTCCTGAAACCAAGATAGTATCTCAGTACAGAGCTGCACTGCGCGGTATAGCTAGACTGATGAGAAGTGTGTAGGTATATCCTTTGAGATTCAGAGATGAGCACCCACGTAATGGCTTTCATCTTAGCTGTTTTTTAAATAATGACGCTATCCTAAATGATCTTCGGTCTTCCCCAGTTTTCATCTACATTGCAGGAGCTGCTGAAATAAAACAAAAAAAGATCAACCAAAAATGACTCAAGGAGAGAGTTCGGAAAAGCCCTCAGGAAGCTCTCATAACATTTCTGAATACAAATTCTCCAAACCCTTCCATGCATTGAATGACTTTGTCCTTATGTTCCTAACATGTTTTTCAAAATTCTTCCCATTGTTTTTGAGTTGGCCTTAATTTTCTTTGCTTCCCTTTTCAAGCTTTTGCAATGCTCTGTAAAATGTATTTCTATTGTATAATTTTATCATATACAGCCTTTTTTTTTTCTATTTTTTAAAATTTAAGGCTGCCTTCTCTGCTACTGTCTCTGCTCAAGTCTCCCAGCTGTGTTGAGTTTTACCTAGTTCTTTTCTACTTTGCTGGATATTTTCAGCCTTCCACTGTACGAAGAGTAGGCTCATGTCCTAGATGCAAGTAGCTGAA
>PPHD01013827.1:0-16191 GCA_002909625.1 Bambusicola thoracicus | reverse complement strand
TAAAAAAAAAAAAAAAAAAAAAAAGCTTCAGGTTTTTTTTTAATCAGGCTTGAGTATTTTTAGAGATTTCTATGTAGTGTTTTCAAGTGACCTGCTTGGATAGAAAAGGCCTGTTAGTTGCAGCTCTGTACTTCATGAAACAATCGGGAAGAGTTTATAGAAGGGAAATAGTTTAATGCAACTTGTTTAGAAAATGCACAACAGTGAAGTATCAGGGGATATTTCTCCACAATCTATCATATCTACCTTATCTTCTAACTATGTCTATCTGAAAAGACTTTGCAAAATTTTTCTGGTTGATAATCCCAAATACCTTTGCTATTCTCTGAGATAAAGACTTAACTGTCAAAGCAGCATGGAGAAACTTAGCCTTGCTTCTGTACGCTTTGTATTGATCTTCTAGACAACAGAGAAACATTCCTAGTCCTAGGAATGAGAATGTTAATGCTTATATTTCTTATGAGAAGTGTTGAGGTAAGCTATTGTTAATTAGCTTCTTAATGAAATGAAAGGCAACAGGATCTGATGTGAGGTGAATTATTCTTTCCCACTTGATATGAACAAGTACATTCCAGCTGATCTTGTTTCTTCCTGTGGTGATTTTTCACTATAGTGTATTTGAAGGATTGTCATTTTACCCACGTTTCTTATATATCCAAAAATGCAGGTGGCTATAGTTGGTGGTCGTGGTGATCTATATTAAAGAAGATGAAGTATTTTTCCCTTCCTTCTTTCAGGTTTTCTGCTGCCCTGCACCCTTACTTCTCTGGCTCACATATTTCTATTGATTAATACACCCCATCCCTTCTAGATTTTTGTCTCCGATCTGTGTTTCATTTGACAACCAATAACAAGAGGCCATAAATTCCTCCTGATTTGTGAGAGGGCACATAATCTGATCTACAGATACTGCAGACATGTCTGTGAGACAGCAGGCAGCTGTATGGCCACCATTTATCCTACAGCTGAGGTTGGGCTGTAATGTTCTGGGGGCTGCCTGTTTTGTCAGCAGAAGCTGGCTATTCTTCCTTGTCCTGCCTGTGGCTTTGACAAAGATCCCACCTGCAGTGCAGGGCAAAATCAGTGAGCCACACAGAGCTCCTCCTGCTGCCTCCAAAACAGCAATAATAGTAGCACGTGCCTCACAGAAGACAAACTGTGAGGATTTATTGGTGATCATGTTTAAGAGCCTGTGCTGCAGGACAAGGCTTTGCTGGCATCCTTGATGACAGTCACCTGTGGAGTAAGACAGAGGGGACTGCCCATCCTCCCTCCTTTATGGACAGCACTTGAAACGCACTGTGCATTACTGTTGTGGTTTAACCTAGCAGGCAGCGCAGCAGCACATTGCCTCTCACCCATTCCCTGCAGTGGGATGGGGGAGAGAGTCAGAAAACTGTTAGTTGACAGATAAAGACAGTTTAGTAGTTAAAGCAAAATCTGCATGTACAAGCAGAGCAAAACAAGGGATTTGTTCATTGCTTCCAATGGGCAAGCAGTTGTTCAGACACTTCCAAGGAAAGCTGGGCCCATCATGCATAACAGTGTATTGGAAAGACAAACGCCTTCACTCTGAACTTAGTCCCACTCCTCGTTCTTACCCCCAGCTTTTATCACTGAGCACGATGTCACAGGGTGTAATCTCTTTGGTCAGTCTGGGTCTGCTGTCCTGCCTCTGACCCCTTTCTTTCCCTGCCTAGCCTCCTTCCTGGCAGGCCAGTATGAGACACTGAAAAGTCCTTGGCTCTGTGTAAGCACTGCTCTGCAGCAACAAAAACATTCCTGTTTTAACAGCACAGTTTTCATCAAAAATCCCAAACACAGCTTAATGCAAGCCTCTGAGAAAAAAAAAATAAAAAATCTCAGCCAAAACAAGGACGATTAGAGACCTCTTATTTCTTGCTACAGGGTTTTGCAGTGCTGGAAAATAGGTTTTTTTGGGTGAACTTTCTTGTCAACCTCTCCCAGATCTAGACATTTGTGCATCTGGTCTGCTCCTGCATCCCGTACGTTGCATGGTTTTTGGGGAATCGCTTTATGAAGCAACCCTTTAGGGGATTCTAGGGTGTTCTCCTTAATTGGAAACTTCCCTTGCAGATATTATGACCTCTGGAATGCACTAGGCTTGCAAAGGGGTGTGTGAATGCTTGCATACATGAAAATATAGATGAGGCTGTGAGGGAAAAAACAAAAACAAATAAAAAAAAAAGCAGTTAGATTGGCACTGACTAGGGCTCTTTCACAATCGTGCTCCAGAATAAAGCTGAATCAACACATAAACAGCTGTGGCTCTTAGATGAAAAGCAACAACAAAAAGGCCTCATGATATATTTGAGTGGCTAAAATCTGTGCAGAGCCATTTCAGTAGGAATTACACAGATTGCACATTCATTTCTATCTAGAGGAGTCAGGCATTTGAAACAAGTTTTCCAGCAAGAACGTGCATTTTAGGGGAAAGGCATTTTGGTCTCTGCAGCTGACCTTTGATATCCGGCAACACTGAAGATTTGTTACTGTGAAGTTGGCAAACATACCCTTTTTAAATTATGGTCATGGGTACCTATTGCTTAAGCTGTTCTGTGTAGGGAAGAAAATAATCTGTCACTAACTTACTGTGCTTGAAAGTGATACAGCGTTACCAACACAAATTGGTCTTCTTGTGAAGCTGCAACAAATATGGAAATATAGAACACTGTTTTTCATGTGAAAGCAAAAGCAGACACTTTATCACTTGGCTTAAACTTTGACTCTGTCAAAGTTCTCTGTCTCTCTTAAGATCTTTGAAGAAATGCCTCTTCCTTGTTTCACAGTAGTTGCAGGCGAACAGACTCCTATAATCTGCTTCTTGATTTTAAGCCTCTATTTCCAGCCAGTTTCTCCTGCAAGAGCTCTCCAAGGAGTCCCCTTTCCTCTGTAATTTAGAGATTGTTGGAGAGGGAGTCTCTGAAGCATGTGCTGACTGCAGGCATTCATCTGCTGGATGTGGGGAAGTTCTCTGTCTCTCTGGATCAACATCTATTCTGGTTCCTCTGACTTCCTGGAGGCATGCTCCTGGATGGGAAATGATCATTTTGGGCAGCATCAGAAAGATTTTCTTACCTTGTGTATCTAGAAACAATGGAATGCAAGCTTAAACAAGCACTGCTGGATGCAAATCTGTTAAACAGGTTAATGATACCTGTCAGAAGATGTGAGATTATTTATCCTCTAAACACCCAAGCCTGACAAGTCTCAGTTTTCTGAGTCACAGACTTAATGTCTGCAACATAGTTTTTGGCTCGGTGTGCTGTACCAGGATGGAAGGACATGCATTTGTTTGAGCTCTGAAAAGCAGTGTGCTCCATCAGGAGAGGCTTGGGTATAAGGCTGCCTGGGGTGATCATCTTCTGTCTCTTTCACCACAAACAAAGTGTTATTAATCCCATAACATTTATTGGCAACTGACTATGGCAAGGACTACTAAGATGGCAACACTGTGGGTAACACTGATGGCTCTGTTCTGGAAAGCTGTTAGAGATATGAGACAAAAAGGGGTTGGCTGGAGGGTGGGGAGAAGCAAGAATAGCTGTTGCTCTGCACAGCTGAACTGCTGAGAAAGCACAAGAGCACTGTGCTGTGCTCCTTTCCTCATGAAAAGCAGCAGCATTTGCAAAGCAAAGAGCATCGTTTTAACAAACCCACACAGGATTTGCAGAAGAATCTGAGTTTACTTCGAACAGCTTCACTAGCTGAAGTGAGTCTAAGCTGGTTGCTCTTTCGGAAGCTTATTCAGCTGGCTTTGATTTTTCTCCTTGTGTTCTATTTTTGGCCCTTAATTCAATTCTCTCTATTCAGCGTGGAGCATTTTAAGAGACCAATAATATAAAATAATGTTGTTATAATTGCATTACCCTATAATAGACTGGGCTCTCTTATTCAGTCTAATAGAATTGCATAAACATTATTCAACATCACAGTTACCTATAGCAGTTGAATTTGGGAATGCCAAAGATTATTCAAAGTAATGTTTGTAGCACCTGGGTCAAAAAAAAAGTGAGCCAAGCCATGACTCATAAGTTGCCTTCTAAAGGGAGTGAAAGATAAAATAGGGACTCAACAGTTGAGCTAACAGGATGTCTGTTCTGGTAGGAAAGTTGAATCTTAACTCTATAATAAAAGAATCTGAATCAACGCTTTTGCTGAAGCACAGAACTTATGTGTTAATCATGCAAAGAAAAAAAAAAGAAAGAAAGAAAAAAGAAAGTAGAATCTACAGCAAATATGGAAGCATACGGGGAGTGAAGTCTCAGGTAAACTGTTCTAGAACAAGATTTTTAACCATACCTCTCCCAAGAGAAGAGAGGAGAGAAGGTTCATCATGGCCTTAAAATCTATCAGAGGTGATGCTGACTAATGTGACATGTATTTACTGTCCTGCTTTTGGCTTGTGGTGTATGTCCCTGCATGGACTCAAGGCAAGAAGAGCTTATGCTAGTGCAAGATCAACTGGGAAATCTTTCTGGCCATCAGTGTCATTTTTTATGGAACAAGCCATGGTTAATAAGATATCATGGGACAAAAATCAGATCTATAAATAATCCTTTTTGCCTGAGCTACCTTCTTACTTGATTAAGCATATGTGTGCCCGTAACTAAACAGCCCCTGTCACAATGCTAAAATAGGCTGGTTTTTGGTAATTATGACTCTCAGCATGGCTGAGACATTAGTAGTGACTTCAGGGATAATTGAAGTGATGTATAACTCACAGAAATGTGTTGTGAGGGGGGTGCAGGATATTGCAGTCTTCAAGAGATCTTGTTAGAGTTTAGGAAGCAAATATGCATGAAGTAAATTGCTCATATCTTTGACACAGTAGGTGAGAGGAGAAGTAGATGGTCACAGTGATCAATTTTTGACCATCTAAAATGAAGTCTGAGAATACATGCTTACAAGGCCATGCTAGATGCAAACCAAAACCATGCGTTCTTTCTGGTTCTGCCTTTGAGAACGTCTCATTTTTATTTTTTGAGCCTACTTGGCTGAGTCATGCTATTATTCACTATAGGGCTCTTTCCATACTTTCACACACAGGAATGTCATGTGGTTTATTTCAGTGGCAGCCAGTAGTCAAATGTGTTGCCACAGCAAACTTCTTAAATATGTGGTGAAGTCTGGAATAGTGTGAAGCAAAATCACAGTGTAGATATGTGCTGGGAGAATACATGCTGTAACTGCATTACCTCTCGATGGCACAGGAGCAGAATGGAAGGATGTAATTTATGATCATGAAACTGTTTCTTTTGGCCAGAAATAATAGCATGCTTTGAAAATTGTTATTAGTATTACATTTAGTTCCTAAATCTAAGAGAATTGATATCTGTTAGCATGTGGTAAGTCAAGGACAGTGCAGAGATGCTGTGTTGAAGAGGCAGCAGAGAGATGCGGAGATGAGTTGTGTTCAGGGAGGGGTGCCCTGTGCAGTCACTGGTGCTGATAAGCCAAGACCCTGCTTTCCCCATAGCATGTGATTGTCTCCAGTTTTATGCAAGGCATGCAGCAAGAGTTGCCTGCTGCTCCTGCTTATCTCCACGCCATGTCTTGGGATCATTCACAGCCTAGGGATATGAGGAGTGTTTTGGATTTTCTATAGCTTGTCAATTTAGAATATAATTGGTTTTCTTACATATCACCACTTTTTTTGATAGCTGCTTTTTTCCTACACAGAGGGATTTTTCTTGAGCCTAGGCTGTGCAGAATGGACAGTTTCTTAGCTCAGCATCAGAGAGTGGAGAAATTCAGCTCTGCAATGTGCAGCTCTCATCTTTCTTCTCTAGGTCAGCCTACCATTTCTCATCTGGCTACAGCTTCTGTCTTCTTTAAACAAGAAATGCGGTCAAAAAGTGGTAACAGGGAAGATGTTGGGCAGCATAGTGAAGGGAGAGAAAGCCTCTACAGTTTTCCCGAAAGCTCAAGCTGACTATGAGCTTGCTATTGTCAATAAGTAATGACTACTCACAACCCATAATCTTAACTTCCACCAAAGACATTTTGTCTAAAATTTCCAAGTTTTGGATGTGAAACCAACAGCAGATTTGATAAAAAACAGAATAAATAATAGGAGACTGCAGGTAATTGTCATACTCATTTTGCCTTTGACAAATAATGAAGTGTCCCCGTTTAATCTTCATGAAACCATACTTTAAGGTACTTGAAGAAATTATCTTTTGATTTGAGCTCAGTGCAAATTCAGAAAAGGCCAATTCTAATTTCTTGTCAGCACAGATGATAGGCTCATCTTGCATCCAGGAAAATGGCTTTGCATTACTGGAATATCAGTCATAGGCCGCTGCTGTGAGAAGTGAGCTGCAGTGCTGGCCTGTAATTGTAATGTGACTTAATGCATTCAAAAAATGAAATGAATCTTCACAGCAAGTGGTCAGTCTGGCAGATATGCAAGTATTGACACATTTTGTCTGTCAGTTTGCTCATATTCTCTATAAGATCCCAGCAAAAAGGCCTCTTTGAAAGAATATGAACTCAACTGCCTCTGGTAGACAAAAATTTCCATCTGCTCTGTTGCATTTGGCTTAACTGGAAGAAATATACAGTAAAAGGAAATAGGATTTTTTAATCCAAACAACTGTTTCCAAAGACAATTGCATGAGCTGATTCATTACTAATAAATGATAGTGGACGACGAATGACACAGCAGAAATTTCCTACATTTTACTTTTTCTTAAACTGTTTCCTACTGTGGAGGAATCATCTAATTTTTCAGGTTTTCCTCATCTACATCAGGGAGTCTAATACACTTGGAACCTCTTTCATGCCACAAGGATGACAATTTTGTACCAGTTATCTTAATTGAATAAATAGATTTGTAGAACCATTGGCTACTTTTCACCTGCAGCACTTTGCAGTTTACATTGACTGAAAAAAATAGTTCACTGTGCAAAATTGGGTCTTAGAGTAGTGAAGAAATAATATGACAAACAGAATGAAATTCTATTCATTATACCACTCTAACATCTAGTAATATGTAATGGACACTTTTCCTTGCTGTCACCTCTATTAAATTACAGAGGCCGGAGCATTTGTCCATTTGCTGTTAAAAGAAGGGATTTGACCCTCATGCAAGATATCTATTAGTATAAAAGAACTGCATTTTCCCAAGAAAACCCGTATTTGCCCAGTTGCTTTTTGGTGCCATTAGATTGACATTCAGATATTTGGGAGACCTTAGGACAACCTCAACAACAACAAAAAAATTGCATATAGTTTTAAATGTGTTTGCACTCTAATTCCACTACACACAACTCACACACCTGAAAAATACGTTGTGACTTCACATAAGTATCTTGTGTGTCATCTGAGGGACCATTTCCCACAGTTTGCTAGGTTCTGCAGTTCATTAGAGAAATCCTCACCAAAAACTCTTAATTCTGGCAGCTTTCCTAGTAGAATCAGTCTCAGTGATCGGTAATGACAAAAACAGCCTTGGTATTAGTATTTCAGTTGATAAATTGCAGAGATCTAGGCTTCACTTACATTTGTCAACAATGACTTTCCAGTGAAGTGCAAGGCATTTGAAAAATTACCTCTAATGTTTCAAGCTAGAGGGAGGGAAGTACTTTTTCAAAGTATGAGAACATTTCCCTCATGAACCATTAAGTCAAATAGGGAGAAAGGAAAGCAGGACAGGGGTGGGAGTATGCTTGAATCTCTAAAGCTAGGGTTGAATAGCCACATGCCAAATTATTTTATTCCTGTGAGCCACACCGTGAATTGATAAAGTGTTTTTGTTATGATATAGTGTACCACAAAACACTAAAAGAGTCTAAATTTCCTCTCTTTAAAGCTGATCTTTTTAGGTTGGTGTGGTTGGGTCTGCCCTTGCTCCTTAATTGTGTCTGTTCTGTGGTAAATCCTCATCTTGTCTCAGATCCTCAGTGATGGGTCTACAGGACCTGCTGTTGGTTCCCAATCTCTCTGTTCCTGTATCCTTCATCTCTCCCACTGACATGGGTGCCATTTTTGTGCAGGGATGCTTGTATATGTCGTGCCTCTGCACTGGTCTGTCTAACCTAAAACCCAGTGTGGGACACTTTGTAAAGGGGCAATTCATGTCCTGGGTAAACACAGCTGTTAGTCTTCCCCACACTCCTCTCTGCTACTCTCTTCTCTAGCAGGGTGGGTGGAAGCAAACAAAGGTGTCTTCTGAGGATGCCCTTCCAGGATAGGCACATCAAAAGAGTGAATCATTCTGTTTCCAGCATCATCTATTGATTGTTAACATTAGATGACGTGAATGCCTCCTCAAAATCACCAGTTAATTTGGATGGAGGATTATCTAAAATGCGTTGGTTTTGATCTCTACTGGCTCTTCAGTTGTCTGTTTACGCAAAATATTGTTACTGCTACTTGATTACTGGTTTTCTTTGAATACTGGCAGTAAATTGGAAGTTGTAATGGTGAATTTAGATAGCAGGGTTAGATCACAAGCGTTCAAATGGTATCTGCACTGATCTTGCTGTTAGATCAGAAGCCCCGGTGGCTCACATAAGTGGAACACTGTTAGATATTTTTTTCATCTTGTAATAAGGTTTTATGTCCATGACACTTTGGTTAGAAGTATAAATCACAAAGTGAAAATAGAACAAAAACTGTCAATAAATCACTGACCAAAATAAGCCTCTTCCTGGAAGATGAGTAGTCTCAGGTATGGATGGGGCTGGAGAAGCCAGAAGAATGTTCTGATTGGGAGGAGGCTGCGTGCAGTGACTTCATATTTCACAGAGGGATGTGGTATGTCTTTTCTACTACTCAGGACATGTGACCTGTACCTTCTGTGACTCAGTTTTGACCCTCAGCCATTTTGTTTTTCAGAAATGACACAACTTCCCCCATCAGGATGCGCCCATCTCCTCTCTGTTTTTTTTCTTCTTCTTTTCTTCTCATTTTAATACCACATCTAACAGAAGACAAGGATTTCCCAAAGTTAGTGAAAA
The DNA here is from genome assembly GCA_002909625.1 of Bambusicola thoracicus. Taxonomy (NCBI): domain Eukaryota; kingdom Metazoa; phylum Chordata; class Aves; order Galliformes; family Phasianidae; genus Bambusicola; species Bambusicola thoracicus. The sequence continues at coordinate 7,204 of PPHD01013827.1, read as the reverse complement.
AGGCATTATTGCTGAGTGATCTGAGAAGGTCTTAAGTTGAAAAAGTTAATATGTGTATTTCAAAGCTTATTTCAGAGAATGATAGGAGGATTTCATCAAATTTGGAGAACTTCCCCAGTGATATACTATGCTGAATCCTGACATATTTAGTCTAGGTGATCTATCAGTGCAAAAATTTACTTCACATTCCAACTCCAAATGTCCTACCATTTGTACATGTTCACTCAGATGTATAAAATTCATGAGGTAAGAATGAATCAAAGCACATAGAGTGTTTGACTATCAGGATGGAGGTTAAACTGTTGAAAAAACGGAAAAAAAAAGAATGGTCCGAGGGAAAGGAAACGTGCTGAGTTAAGGCAAATTTTTGTTTCTATCTCTAGGTCCTTCTTCAGTTATCAGCAATGACGACGATTCAGCCAGTCCTCTCCATCACATCTCAAATGGCAGTAACACTCCATCTTCTTCTGAGGGAGGTCCTGATGCGGTCATCATTGGGATGACAAAGATTCCGGTCATCGAAAATCCCCAGTACTTTGGAATTACCAACAGTCAGCTCAAGCCAGATACTTGTAAGTACAAAGAATTATATGTACTTCAGTCATTCATTTTTCCTATGCAAGTGCTGGGGCTCCTTAACAGAGCTAACAGAAAAAAAGAGTCTGAATTCCTGGGAGTGAAAGGGTGGGGTTAAAATGCCTGCAGTTTGTTAATGTACATGGGATTAACTGCTTTATGTCTGTCAAAGCCAAATTCAGACTTTGTAATGAGTCGGTTAATTCATTAGTGTTATGCTCAAAACCCAGTCCATATTCCATCAAAGTCACTGGTAGCCTTTCCATTGATTTCAGTGGTCTTTAGCCAGTCCTCTACACTAAGTGCTTTCTTGGGAGAAAACAAATGCTGGGTCAGAAGTAGCAGTCAGTGTCATTACATACTCACTGCTTTTGTTTTGGTAAGGAACATAACCTGATCTTGAAATCTAATAATTTGTAAAGTTTTAAAAATCAGTAAGGGTTAAAAATTCCATTATTTTAATTTAGCTGTATAGTTCAACCTCTGTAGCTGAAAAAGACATTAAATATTTTTAAAAAGAGCATGAAGTTCTTTAGTGGACAATAGATGTCACATACAAATTATTTCATGCTCAGTTAGAAGATGAAATGTAAATACTATGAAGAGTTAAAACTAATTAACTACACATAGCTAACGAAGAGTATCCCTAACTTCTGCTACTGCTCTTCAAACCTATGACAAGTTGTAGAACTGGACACGTCAAATGTTGGTTTTTGAACCAGCTATTAGTGGTGCAGTAGATAACTGAAAAAATACCTAGATGGTATTGTGATTAATAGCAGCTATTGTACTTAGTACTTTTCATCAGAACATTTAGATCTTTAAGTTTTTCAGCCATCTTTTTGCCTCCGTTTTTTTCTTTTTCTTTTTCTTTTTTTTCTTTTTTTGATGGTGGTGTTGTTTGTTTGTTTGTTTTGGTGCAAGTGTACATACAGTTTCCCTGGAAGTCCAATCTGTTTCTCTGAGAATTCACTCCAGAGATTCCCTGTGCAGCTGATGAACACTGGGCATGCAACTAAGAGGTGCTACCACCTGCCTCTGTCCTACCTGGAATGATGCTGCTTCAAAGCACAAGCTGTTGTTTAGGGCTTGCTTGCCTAGGTCATAAGGTCATAAGCAGAGGTCACTGACCTTTGTCTCCAACTTTGCAAAGCTTAAGTGCTGTAATAGCAATCTTCCTTGACCTGTGCATGGGTGTGTGCATGCATATGTATGTGCACAACATCTAAGGTTGTAAAGACTGATACTGGACTACCTACTTATCTTCTAATCCTTAATATTCACCCACATCATGATTGCTTCAGTAAGAACAATCCACACAAAAATGCTTCTGCCATGCAAGAAAAGGGATTTTTCTCCTTTTATTATACATCTCTGATGATTTTTATGTGTGTGACACTATTTTGTGATTAGAAGTGCCCCATTATCTCTCTTGTACCGGAGTATATTTGAATAATTTGGCCTAACATATATGGTAGGGTGCATTAAATAATCACTGATTTGCTGATACTTGATCAGCACAAGGAAAATGTTATAAAGATGCATTGTGATTAGAACATTAGTTCCTGTGAAAAATAGAAGCCACTAGGGAATTAGAAATGGGCAACATGCCCACTAGAGCTCTCTAATGTTATATAAAAGGCCATGCTTTTAAATATGAGGCTACCGTACCTCCGTTCCCAGCAGCATTAGACAGCATTATAATTGTTTAAATAAACATTAGTGACTATGGAGTATTTCACTTTCAACATTAATGTTGAAACAACATACATGCTTTTCTGGGGAAAAATACACAAAAACTGTACAAAAACACAGTATTATCTCACATTTAGTAAGCTGCACATTAAGTACAGATGCATTAAATCACAGCTGAGTAGCACTAAGTAGGTCCAGATCCTAAAAATACGTAAGTCTGTGTTTGGTTTTGTGTGCTGCAATGAAACCCACATGGTGTCGGGGCAATTAATCACAGTACATGAAGTTCAACTTGTGCATAAATGTTTGCAGGATACAGCTCAAGGCTTTTCTATGGTGCTCTGGGGAAATATGTGGGGCTGATGCTCTGCATTTTGCCACATTGCCATGGTGGTCCTAGTCTTTGTGTTTTTATTTTAGCAAAGAAAATCAGGAAAACTGTGACATTGTATAAACTAAGACAGACACGTGTGAACACATATGCTCATGCCACACACCTAAGCACATGTGAACATGCATGTATACACCACACATCTGAACTTGTATGGACATGTTTGTGGACATGTTCAGACACCACACATGAACGCATGTGTGAATATGTGTGAACACACATATTTGTGAACGCATACATGCCTGACGTGAACGTGCACTTAAACACTGCACATCTGAATGTACTTGAACACAAAAGTACATGCTACATGCGTGCACTCATGTGAGCACACCATAGACCTGAACAGACATGGATGTGCTTGTACACACTTGAACGCATCACGCACAAACATGCTTTAACACTCTTTGTCAGAGAGTTTCAAGTCTGTTGTGCAGATCAGTTTTGCCTTGACTCCGTGATTTTTTTGAATGCTGCTTATGTGACTCCATATCACATAGTGCATATCCCTTAATCACCAGCTGTCCAAGGGGTGTGATATTTACCCCTACTCAGCTCTGTTGAGGTCATACCTGGAGCACTCTGTCCAGATCTGGGAACCCCACTACAGGAGAGACATGGACATACTGGAAAGAGTACAGTGCAGGGCCACCAAGATGGTGAAGTACCTGGAGCACCTCTCCTGTGAGGAGAAGCTGAGCCAGCCAGGACTGTTCAACCTGGAGAAGAGCATTCTCAGGAGGATCTTTGTCCAAGTGTTCAAACACCTGATGCAACAGCGCAGAGAACGGAGCCAGGCTCTTTCTGTTTGTGCCCAGTATCAGGACAAGAGGCAACAAGCACAAAGTGAAACACGGGAGGTTTTCTCTAAACACCAGGCAGCACTTCAGTTCTGTGCAAGTGACAGAGCACTGGCAAAAGCTGTCCTGAGGTTGTGGAGTTTCCTCCTTGGAGATCTTCAACAACTGTCTGGATGTGACAGACGGTTGGGTACCCTGCTCTGGCTGCCCCTGCTTGGGCAGGGGCTGGAGCTGCTGAACTCAGAAGGCCCTACCAACCTCAGTCCCTCAACCATTCTGTGATTACATAATCTGTCTGATACAGAGGGAAATACAAATTATCTAATAGAAAAATATCTTCTGTGAATGATTTCACATACTCTCTTTTATCTCTCTCCCTTGTAAGTACAGAGCTGCACTTGTCTTTTCCTAACCTGTCAGCTTCCTCCTGATGTGTATATCTGGTATTTATAAAGCTCTAAGTAGCTCTCATAGCTTTTTCTTGTTTACAATAACCAGATATCATCTGGTTTCTCATCTGCAGCAAGATAATTAACATTTATAGTTATTTCCTATCTCATCTAAGTTCCATTGTCCTCTAGCATTAAACAGCAATCACTGACAGTCCTGCTGGAAATGCATTTAGTGAATACTGGTCTGCAGAGAGTGATGGGATTTCGAGCTAGGGGAAACTGTACGCAGATTGAGTTGTGGTTTTCACAGAAGCTGAAGGGGTATATCTGCTGTGATTAGCAAGTGGAGTTTCATTACCAACTTAAGAAGTATCTCCTGTACAGATAACCATTTTCAAGTAATTTTTATCACATTTTACCACATAGTATTCAAAATATGCGTGGTTAAAAGAAAATTTAAAAATTGACTGCAGTAAATTTAGTTTGAAATTCTGACACTGTTTCAGTGTATTGGTACTTCAGTGACTGAGTAACTAAAAACTAAAAGGTACTGTCTCCTAAAGAATCAATCTGAGACTAAAAATTGTAGCATTTCCCTTCTCCCGTGGGACAGCCTTTGAGGTGGGAAATGCACACTCATGAAGACCAAAGCCCCAGTGACTTCAGAGTCTGGATTCCAATCATCACTTAGGGCCGAATTTCTGTCCAAGGTTTCAGCCCAAGTGCTCATATGAACTTTTAATTGACTTAATAATTGAAAATTTCCTTTCATCTTCTTCTAACTAGGACCATCTGATACTTCCAACTCCAACTGCCCACCACTTTTGCCTTGGCAGCAAATGCACTGGTGTTTCTTGGGCACTTGTCTGTCTGCCAGCCCATCCCAGCACTTCAGGCTTTTCCTTCCTCTGCTTTGGACTTCTGTTTGCTTCTGGCTAGTGTGGCTCAGCTGCCACTCCTTTCTGCTTGGAAAGTTGCAGTCTGTGGTGCACTGTCATGTTTCAGACATGTACCAGACCTGTTTCTTTCTATGTGAAATCAAAAAATCATTCATTTTGTCAGTACTTGGCTAACAGTGACAACTCTTGTTTCAGATGTGTGAGTGAGTCTACCACCTGGAGATGGTGAATTGCTCTTTGCACTTAATTCACTATTAACCACACTATGTTACGCTAATGTTAGCCTGCAAACCTTTTGCTAGGGAATTACCAATAGTGATCAGAAGCTGCTGCTGAAAATCAAGTTATAACTTTGTAGTGAAGTAATACTACCAGGTACAGAAATCCTGCATGGATGGCAAATCTTCAGACAAATTGTCTCCCCTGAAATCAAATAGATGATCTAATATCTTGTGGGCATAATGACTAACCATTGCTAAAAGGTTGGCTTCACTAATCCTTCGAGATGTCATAGCTCCTAAGTTAATTGGTCTCTTCATTAATACCGTGATGTGTCAAAAATTAGTTTTTTACATCCCTGTATTGACGTAGTTATCAGCTGAATTTGCCAGACCTGCTGAAACAGGCTGAAAGCAACCAGGCTGTTTTCCCCATGAGCAGCTATAGACATTTTTCACTCATCACTTAGGTTGCAGCACAGGTCTTAGAATGTATCAGCCCATTGCTATTGCATTTCAGCACTTAATGGTGGAAATGCAGTCAGTAGATAATGTTGCTGAGCTGGACAGTAATGTGAAAAGCAAAACCTAAGAAGAGGGCACAGGAAAGAGGTCAATGGATATGCCCAAGATTAGACTCCGAGTGCAGATGCTGGATAAGGATTTGCTTGCAGGTGGTTTTGGGATTTGAAGAATCAAATTGCTCTCAGAATCTCACTCCAGTACAAGCCATCCTGCACCCCCATGCCAAGAAATCACCATGCCACTTGGTGCAGCTGAGAGGAAGGTAGAATATTGGCCTTCCATGAAGAGGTTTGTAAGCTCTAGATTTCAGGTCCATAAGGGTGAATAAATGCCAACTGCACTAATGTCAATTTACACTTCCAATAAATCCATGCTTTTAACTCACTTCAATTTGTCCTTTAATATATTATCAATAATGGAAAATAGCAGCCTATTTAGTATGTGGTTTAGTGGCAAGATGAGCGGCCATACCTGCAGCCTATGTGTTTCAGATGATGTAGTGTGGGTCGTGACTTTCAAGTGGGAAATGAGTGTGTATTCACCAGGTAGTCTTAACATTTGGTCTAAATTTCTGCAGTCTTGGATGTTCCTTCAAGTACCACAGTGTGAGTGCTCCCTTTAGTTGTGTGCACTGGATTAAAAAAAAAAGTGCAATCTTCAAATTTACTTCTATTACTTTTATAAATATGTAGGGTTTTGCTTACGCACAAGAATGTTTGTGCATCACATGGACTTCTATTAGCACACAAATAGCAGCCCCATTATTACATTACAATGTTGAGAAAGTAGAGAGTTATGTAGACTCCACTGAAAAGTAGTAACAATTATTGTACTTAGCTTAGTGGCTTCTAGTAATATAATTTTGCCTGCTGTGTGTCTTAGTTCAAGTTCTGTGAGCATGCATGGAAAAAATGCGTGTGAATCATTTCAGCTGGTGGATGAGACGCAGCTCACATGCCCACTGTGAATAATTATTGCCCTTCCAGTTGACTTCTTTACACCTCTTGTATCCCATTCTGAGCACTTGTTAATTTACTCTCAGGCATTTTCATTTACATCCCAGGGATTGACATACCATGTAGTTAGTGGTGATCTCAGTCTTCTTCTAACTTGTTGTACTTCTGTGAGTATAGATCTCTCCTAAGGCATACAGATATGGGCTCTGGTTATCCCTGTTAGACAAGTAACAGAAGTTCGGTTCTCCAGTCCACCACCTTCTTGCATGACTTTTATGGGAGGAAAAAAATAGGAATGTTATTCTTGACAGTTTACTATCAGTTTACTATGTCAGTCTACAATATTGGACTTTTTACTTCAAATCCACAAGTTTTTGAATCTGCTAATAATTTCTAATTTAATTTTAAAGAAGAAAAGTTGTGAAGAAGAGCCTGAGAGTGTGAACGAGACCCCAGAAGCCTGGGAAAGAGATGTGGATTTGTGTTCCCTTTGTTTGTGTCATTCATGACATCGTGATTCTTTCCAAGCTCCTTTCATGACGGAGTAGCATTAAGCATGGCAGTAGCACAGTGTGGTGCAGAGCTGCCTGTCTCTGCCAGCTGGGGATCATGGCCATGGCTCAGTCTTGGCAGGCTCCAGCCCCACAGAGCTGCGTGGCCTCTCCCAGGAGTTCAGTGGAAGCGTGCAGCTGCTTGTATGTTAGTACTCAGTCCTTTCCAAGGATCATAGAATCATAGAATCATCAAGGTTGGAA
>PPHD01013826.1:0-17086 GCA_002909625.1 Bambusicola thoracicus | reverse complement strand
AGAAATAAAGCTATGTCACACGAGAAATAAAGGCACTTCAGAGATTGTATGACTAATTTCTGTCTCTATCAGACCACAAGTCAAATGTTCATATTTTAAAAGTAGCCTAATATTAATAATTTCTCTGATCTGAGTTGACTTGTGTTGACTACATGAAATGAATTTTTAATAGTACTCAGTGTAAAAGTGAACAAAATTCCAAATCTGTTTCAGGCAGCTCTTTGATTGTATGTTTGCTGGTGGGCCTTGTTCCTGATGCTGATAATTCTGCTGTAAACATAAATTGGTTTTCCTTGCTACGGTGTCTAAAGACATAAGAAATTTCATCATCCTTAGCAGTGATCTGGTGCTGTCACCTATTTTGCACGTACGCCGGTATGTTCTTCTACTCTTCCTCTCACCTATGCTACTCAGAGAAGTATTATAGATCTGTAGTAATTTGAACATGGGTACAAGCCTTTCTTGTTTGTTTGTTTGTTTTTAATTTTAAGGTATTTTTAATTTAAAGGTATTGACAGGGTTGTCTGAGGCCAGCTATGTCAAACATCCCTCAGTGATAACAAAATTCTATTGCTCTAGTGAGTTAATAATAGCCTACTTGGGTCAGCGGGCACTGAAATCCAAGCTGTGATGATAGAGAAGTCCCTTTCTTCAAATGACATTAAAAATAAGATATGTCAACAAAACAGGATAATAGGTGGTAGAGCAAGACCAACAACGTATACCATTGCAGTTTGGTTTTGTCATTCTAGTGTGCTTTAGCATATAACTCATTAATCAGATGCTCTTGTACTTCATGAACAAGAAAGGGAGGACCTTCTTTAAATCTGAAGCTCAAATACAACTCTGCTGCATTATGTGAAGTTAACTTGTTGCCTATGAATAATGGCAGCCAGAGCTGAGCTTATGATTTGAAAGACAATTTGAGGATAGGATTAATTGTTTGAATGGTGGCAGGAGCCCTTCCTCACCACTGTGGTTCTTGAGCTAAGTCGTTTTTCACATCTGTGATTGAACTCCCTGCGTGATGGGGAAGGGGCAGCCAGCAGAGCCAGGCTCTGCGGATTGTTTGATAACTTGCTCCAAACCTCATTCCTTCCAAAAATAAACCAGGAGTTAATGGGATGCCTGTTCATACACCCTGCGTGGCATACACGAGGAGAGCCTTGTATTTGCGAGAAATGGGAAATATGAACTGAACTAATTCTCTCATGCAGTAAATCTGGTGAGGCAGAAAATGCAGGGCTTGTAGCAGATGTGCGCAGAATGGCCTGCTGTGCCATACAGGAGGAACCAGGGAGAAGGACCATCTTTGATACTCGTAGAAGTTAACTGATCTACTTAAAAAGAGGCTTGGCATCGTTTCTTTAGTGTGTTGGTAAGTGTGCTGACTTAACTTTACCTTCCTGCTGGTGTGTAGGCTTGTAATGTGCAGACAGCAAGCAGATAAGAATGGCTGTAGACTGCAGATAAATCAGTGCTGAGAGGTGAAAACAATACAATTTTATCACTGTAGTTGAGGAAGGAGAAGTAGATTGTGTATTTAAAAATGTAAGTTGTTTGGGATTGCCTTATATTGATGCCTGGACATCCTTAAAAATGAGTTTTGAATGAGGGACTCTGGAAGAAGTAAGTAGGGAGTATACAATGGGCTTGAAAACGTTTCTGTGCACTTTTACTATCTTTATTTTTTTTATAGAGTCACTCATTTGAACAAAGAAAAGTGGGTATTAAAGTTACAAATGCAGGCTGAAAAGCTGTAGCTATATTCTCCCTGTGGTTTCTCATGTGCTCCTTTTCTGCCCTTTTGTTTCACCTGTCTCATCTGAAATAAAGGCTTTAAATTTGGGGGTTGAAGAATTCTTTTCCTTTCCTTTGAAAACTCAGTGGATTAATTCCTGGTTTGTTACTTCTAGATCATAGCTTTGGCGTATGAGATATTCTGTGTAATGCACGGAGATTTATTTGATCTCGGAGCTCATAGAAAACCATTTTGATTCTTCAGAAGAGTTAACATTTTTTTTGCTTGTTATTTCATTAGTCTGGAGAATTGTGAATGTAAACATGCTGAAATCAGTTTACCTGCCCCGATGAACAGCAGCGAAACTGGTTTATCTTCTTCAGTTTTCTTAATAAAATTCCAAATTCTGTAGTTCAGAGCTGGGAAACAAAGAGCAGAATGCAGTGTCTGCCCCTTCCTCCCCCGCTCTCTTCTCCCACATAGGGTACTTTGGTTTGTTCTGAGCTTCTCCTTGAAGGAACTATACTGCAGTTAGGATACAGCTTCCTTCATAGTGGAGGAAGTGGATTGGATTGTGTCGGAACATAAGAAAAATGTCCCTACATTGTGAGATAAGTGGATTTTATTCTGGTTTATTGTGATGAAAAATGGAGGCTTTGGAATATTAAGTTCTGTATATGAACTTGTGGTCTTCAGACTCAAGTCCGCAAAAGAAAACTGACTCTATTTCATTCATTGTGCTTGTTTGGTGGAGGAATTCCCCCAGGAGCTGCCCAGGATCTAAATAGCACGTTGGAATCATTTTGGTCAAGTTTGAGAGAGCACTGTACAAATCGCCTTTGACAAATCCCAAGTATTCTTTGCATCCAGAGCTGCAGACGGATTTGGTGAGCTAAGTGGTGGCTGTGTTACGTCAGAGAAGAACTTGGCAGAACAATGGCTGCTCTGTTAGAGACCTGGGCTGCTGTGAAAACTGTTCAGAGCAAATCTCCTGAACTGTTCCATAAAGGATAGGATTGTTGAAGATTTGTTTTCAGCACTAAGGGAGCCATTGATACAGAGATGCGTATCTGTGCTCGCTAGCTCAGTTGAGATTTGTTTCTGAATGTGCTGTGCTGTAGAATTGACAGAAGATACTCTTTGACAACTCTTTTTTCACTCCCTGCTTCCTCAACAGTTCTTATTTGGAGTAAAAATAGTATTTTTGGCTGTTTTGAGGCCAGCATTTTCAGGTCTGTAGTACTGCTTTCACTGGTGAAACATTTCAGCCCAGAGAACTACAGCTGCTTGGTTTCCTGTGAGTGGAGTTTAAGCCAGGTGAACTGTTCTGCTTAGAACAGGATCTTCAGCATAGCAAAGACAGCTGCTGCAATGGGACCTGCCTGTGTCTGGGCTGTGCAGGTTCTATGACAGGAGGTGCTCTGCTGCATGTGGGGAAAACATAAATGAAACCACCTCCTCCTGCAGATGAGACTCGTGGTTGCTTCAGAATAATAATAAAATAGCCCAGATGTGCACTGAAGGTAAAACAGCCCTTCCAAAAGAAGAAAAGAAATTAAACAAGGGTTAATGCAGTAATGCAGTATCCTTCATTGTTGAGAGTGACGTTTCATATTCTATTTTCTGTTGGGATAGATGAAAGCATGCTTCATAAATATGTTCTGGAATTATGATAATATTTAGGCATGTGATTTTTCTAGCATTGCACATTAAGAACAGACGTTACTTATAAGTTGTTCAGGTTCACTGATACCTTAATTGATTCAAGAACAAATTTTGTGGCTGTTTTGTGTGTGTTGTGTATTCCATGGGTAACCAGTGCTACTTTTCTTCAGCCATCTTCTAAATACAGTTTGTAAAGCTGTCTGACTAAATGCTTTGTATTTTTCCTTTCTCCAAACTAACAAACAGGCAGCCAACAAACAAACAGTAATTACAGAGGTATGTAATTTTGAATTGCATGGAAGGCAGGCGAGTTAGAAGTCATGAGATTGCTGGAGCCAGGAGTTTAAAATGCACATGAGGCAGTTTGGTGCCATGTATCTGCTACCTTTCTCATTTCTCCTCCCATCTACTTCTGTACTTAATGTTAGTAAAGAAGTTCTGAGGACTTTCTACAAGTCTCTAGGTGTTTTCTTGAGGAAGTGGGCTATGCTCTCAGACTTTTTCAATACAAAGCTTTTCTTTGTGATAGGTATGCATAGCTGCCTTTCAGGTAACTCCACCCCATGCACAAAGGCTTGGTTCCCTCACTTAACTTGGAATGCATGTTTTCAATATTGCTCAGTTAGATGGTAGTGAGAACAAGTTTAGCACCACGCTTACTGCCTGCTTGAAGCGGCTGGAAGTACTTGCAGTGAGATCCAGCATACATCTTATTTATGTCACCTCTTGCTGTAAGAAGTTTTATGAATTTCCAGCTACTTGATAGGCATTACCTTAATTTGATCCCATATTTATTCTAGTTTGGGTTTATTTGGTTTTATTCAGTGTGACTACAGAAGCAGTAAGGTAAAAGTTGGTCTGGAATTTCTGCCTTCCAGCTCTATCTGCAGGAGCCCTGTGCTCGGCTGCGTGTTAGCTGAACAGAGATCACAGTTCAGTCCCATGATACAGCACATGTTTGACCAATGGAGTGAGTTTCTCAGATAAGAGTGTGTGTATGGTTACATAAGAAGTAGTAACTTATTAGCGGACAATTCCTTGAATAGACAAGCTAAAGGACGTTCTTGAGTACAGGAAGTCTTTCTACAAATGTTTTAAAGCTTATACTGTTGGTTGTTTGAGACCTAGGCAGATAGGGCTGCTCTGTGGCAGTGCTAGCGTGTGTTCCTGCCGCAGTTTCCATTGTATCTGCCTGTTTTCAGGCTTGCTGAAACTGCCCGTGATTGTTCTTTGCCCAGATGGAAACCTCAGCTTTTTGGAAAACTGGAGGCAGTGGGGGAAGAATGCACAGCCTACTTATTTCTAAACGAAGGACAAATAAGATTGGAAGATCTTTTCCTTTAAAAACTGTAGCCTGTATTGAACTACAGTGTGGTATAAGTAAAGACTTGAAAGCTGGAATATGAGATGCCATAGAAGGTGATATCACTTCTAAATTTGCAACTGAGGTCTATGAAATCTGCGTTACCAGCCTTCCACAGAAGTCATGGTCTGAAATATTCTGTTTGGTTTTATTTTTTAATCCAGATCAGTTTCCTGATCCAGCTGTTTAATTCAATAGAAAAAGGTTGTCGGGAGGGCTGTTGGGTCGGTATGCAATGTTTGAGTGTTAAGTATTTGGGATTCGTTTTAAACTTAGCTTTTAACACGTATTCTATAACTTAGAATCCTTCAGCAGTATAAAATAAACTGAACTTTTTTGTACATGAACAAGTTTGTGATTATCAGCCATGCTAGTATATCTACTACTGCTATATTTGTGCTCCTTGAAAGCCTTGTGAGGTTTTCTTAAGTAATCTTATCAAACACGAAATAACTGTGCAGAAAGTAATTCAGACCAAATTGAGATGAACAAGGAGAATTTCAGAATAGCTTGGTAAGGTGTTACAGTAACTCTGCCACTACTTAGCTGTCATCTTGTTGTAGTACCTTGGGTAAGGAACTCTTACAAAGCACTTAATGTGAGATGAAGGGGAGGGTGGTAAGCTTTATATACATATATACATATATATGTATTATATATACATAAAAATACAAAACTGATCTCTTATTTTTACTTAATCTTTAGCTGACAAATTAGTTGTAGTCATTACCTCTAAGCAATACTTCCTTAAGTGTCCTCACATCATCTTCCTTCTAGGTCTGCCCATCTCAGCAAGGTTATGTAATAGTTCTCATTTACAGGGAGTGTGATACTATGTGTCACTTCTCCCTACGTTTTTTAACATGATCCTTACCCGGCTATGGGAAATGTCTTTCCTTCTCTGTTCTTTTTGTTTCTTTCCTCCCCCTGCCCTGCTCTTTGACTGGAAAGAACTGAAATCAGCAGGTTCTTTGTAAAATCTCTTGTGATAAGTATTCATTAGAGCATAGGAGTGCTACTGAAGAAAGTCTGTTTGTTTCAATAACATTATAGATCCTCCTTTATGTCAGTAGTACAGATGTGCCCATGTGCTGCTGAGAGTTCTTTCACTGCTGAAGAATAAACAGAAATCCTTGTAGCATGATTGAAACTGTACTTTCTTTATAGAAAAAAAGACTAAATCTAATTGGTATGTTACTTTAAATTTTCACATCCACTTATTATGAGAACTGCTGCTGTGTCATGGATGTGTTCCTCATCCCCAGCTTTGATGACTTCTTATTAACAATAAACAATATTGCTTTGGAGTGGTTGACGTAATTACACGTGGTTTCTATACTTCCGATTTCAATAGCTAGTGCGTTACATCTGTGGAAGCTTGCTTCAAGGTATGGTTTTAGCCTGCTGACTAAAACATTTCCGTATTAAATTGCTTTTCTCTGTCTTCGTATGTGCAGAGTTCATATGCAAGCTTAAACTATTGCAGTGTTAAAATAATGATCTGTATGAAGACCTCAGTTTTAAGAAACAAAGTGCAGAAGTACTCATATAAGCAGTGGGGACACTTGGCTAAGCAGAAAGTAACCTTCAGAACTGGGATTCATATCGTAAAGACCAAGATGGGATCTTGATAGCATCCCTCTTGCAAGGGACTGGTGCCCGTCCTGGTGTGAGGTCAGAAGCTGGGGCAGCAGTTTGTTGACAGATCCGTAGCCTAAGTTCATTAAACAAAAAATATTGGAGGTCCGTCATGATGAGCAATGTGGGAAAACTCCGCTGAGGTTGGGAAAGGTTTTGAAAGAGGGCGGGCAGTTGAAGAGCAATTTTCCATGGGCCAAACTAGCTGGTACAGTCCTACTTCAAAAATGTGTCTGCATTATCTTAAATTGATCTTGGAATTGCAGTGGGTTGAAAAATATGTCTTTACTGAACCTGTTAGTAAAAAAATGGAAAAAAAATCTTGATTTCTTCATAGCTGCCACGGAACTCTAACAGGTACCCGTGAATAACACATACCTGTCTTCCCCTTCATGGAATAGAGCAAGTATGAAGTTTCTCAAAGTTTTCTAATGGGAAAATGTAAAACAGAGCAAGCTGTCTTCAATGAAGAAATCTTAATGTAATCTTAATAAGGGTTTAAGGTAATATTGCATAATGTGCAAACTGCCATCCCAAAGCTTTATCTTGTTTTGAATTGCTAAAAATCCGTCTGAGTTCCTTTCTCAATGTGCTGCTGAAGCCTGACGCAGACAGCATATAATCTGCAGATTATCGTGGAACGCAGTTGTAACAAACACAGTGTAATGTGGTTTCTTAAACAAGCTGAATTGAAACTGTGGCCAGCTATTAGAACAGGTAAGCATTTGAGGAAGGAAATATCCTTAATTGTATGCTTTGGAACACGTTTCAAGTTTAAGCTTAAAACTCCACTTAGAGACGTTAGCTAAGTTTCTATTGAAATGAAAAGTTTCTTGATGAAGATAAAGGTTATGACCTGATTATGACTACCAGAAAAGCCAATTAGAAAAATTCCTCACCTGCAATTTCAAGATGAAAATTTTACCCTATTAGAGAGGTAAATAGATGAAACTACTCTTATCTCGATTATCCTTATTTTTAATGAGGTTTTTTTTTTTTTTTTTTCTGGGCAAACGAGTTGAACAATATATTTTGAACAACTGTTTGTAGTGTTTTACATCCTTCTTTGCAGACTGCAAATTTTTGCTATTAAAATCTAAATAACAATTTCAAAGGTAACATTTAAAAAGATTTGTGTATAGAATGAGTTAGCGTTACTTCATGATTCTGGTCATCCCAAGTTGTAGGCACTGTGAGATGCTGTTAGAGCTGTTATAGGGTCATACATGGTTTTATTAGTTTTCGGGTGACAGCAAAACATTCAACGGTAATGCAGCTTCTTTGTTAGATGTCACTTGGCTTCGTCTTAAAATTAAAGGAGTTCTAATTCTTGTTTCTTCAGAAAGTACTTTTTCAGTGGAAGGTTTCATTCTTTGTTACCTTTTCTTGTTTTTCAGTCACAGAAATCCTGGATAGAAAACACTTTCACCAAGAGGGAGTGTGTGTATATTATACCAAGTTCAAAAGACCCCCACAGGTAGGAAGAATGCATAATCTTATTAGCTACTCAATCTCTATTAAGTACTTTTTTCTGTTTTCTCAATTCACTGTTTCTTGTCTGGGCCTTGTCACTCTGTGTGTCTAGATTGGATTTTTTTTCTTGAATTTATTTTGCATTGCAGAAATCTCTAATCAATGTTCCCCTGTTCTCTTTGCTTCTTACCAGTCCTAGTGATGCCTGTGGTGTCTACAGTGTGGGCTGATGGGTTGTCTTTTTTTTTTTTGGTCCTTTTTTGATGGCATAGTTCTGAAGAGTGAGAAAGTCTCGGAGAAATACTGAATTTTAAGAACAACAGTGTGACTGTATGGTAAAGTGTAAAGGCAGACCTGACAGTGAAATAAGAACTGATGAAGAATTTGTAGAAAGAATAAAGAAAAATGAAGATTATGATGGGGTTGAAGGTGGGAGTAGTTACTTCCAAACCAGACTTCATCGAGAGCTCCAATTTCAGAGAATATAAAGAAAGAGAAAATAGTTCAGGTATCAAAAGATTCCATATTGCTTCTAGTTGTTTTTCATCCTCTAGGATCTATGAGGAAGAAATGTTTTTGAAAAATGGGGAAGTACATTTCCAGGGGGAAGCTCAGACTAACGAAGGACATCTTGCATGTCTCTGGTTCTGTTTTACTGTATACTAATTCAGAGATATGAAATCAAGCAACAGAAACATAACATTTACTTTCACCAGTTGTTATAAAGATGATTTCTTTAATCCTACAGTACGTGAACTTGATGTGCGTAGTCACAACATCTATGTTGCAGATGAAAGTCAAGTAGATTCTAAGTTGGTATTTTAGGCAGTTTTGTCTAATCAAAGCATGAACTATTACCCTTGTTAATTTCACATCAGCATTTTCTTTTTAGCAGTTGAGAAACTGTTCCTTCTGAGCTATAGAAAATCTCTATTTCAGTCTTTTCTGTGGAAAAAAGTTATAAATCAGCTTTGTTCTTTTGGGAGTGAGGTATTATTTCATATCTAAGAATTTGTTTTTAGGAAGAAAAAGAACAAAGTAAAAGCTTTAGAATTTGGAAGTTAACGTACGTAATTTGCTGCGTTCCTTGAAGCCATGTGATGTGAGAAGCATTTAGAATTTATAGTCATGATTGCAGCACATGGAAAATTTACAAATGCAAACAAAGTAATTAGGAAGCTGTTAAAATTCCCAGAGCATTTCCCAAAGAACAAAATGATCTCCTACACTTGCCCTTTTAGGTTAACTCATTTACAGTATATAGGGACTTTACAACTTTCCCATCAGATGTCCTTCAGACTCGACAAATTGCTTGCTGTTGTTTTGCTGCTGTTCCTGAGTTGGGCATAAAAGAATGAGATGCAGATGGGAGAATTCTGTAGCTATCCTTGATCCATACCTTTTAGCATAGATGTTTGTACTTTCATAGCTTCAGACCTTCTCTAGCAGTTAAAGGTGCAGTGTGAAAATGCAGAAGATTAATAGCTGAGTGTAACTTCTAAAGGGGACAAAGTTAAAGAATTGTTTCTGCTGAAAGCCTGGATGTTATTGAAGGTTATTGTATAAAATATGTAGTTGAGTTGCATCCCAGCTCTTAACCATGGTTGTGGTTAAGTAAGAATTGTGGAAAACAGTGATAGAATTTTATTTCTGCTATGCTACTGTTAAATATTAATAAAACAATTCTCAGGAGAAATAAAGGATTATTTAAGATGAAAGAGGGTAAAAATAAACATTTGTTTTTGTTTAATAAATGTATTGTGTAAAGACACTGTTCTGTGAGATTTGTTCAAATGTTTTTTTCAGTAGGTGAAGTTGGAAAATGGTGCAGTAGCTTTCCTACATAGGCAGCCCAGCTTGAATGTGTGTTAGTAGTGCAGAGGCAATGATATGTTGTTAGAATTTGTCTAAGTAAATGCCAGTCTAAGTAACCTCTTGGCATCTGGCAAACTGGTTTCATTTGAGTACTGCGTAATCCAGGCTGAAATGTTTTTGGACTTCAGATACCAATGGTCCAAAGACTAAAAATTGATTTGAAAGCTCAGAATTGAAGCTTTTACATTTGTGCATTTTTGCTAGAAATGTCTACAGCAGTCACACAGACTAGAGAAGTTACCATGTTTAAAATGGGCAAACCTCTGCAGCTTGCTTTCCTTTTACTGTAGTGCAGTAATCTTTTTGTAAGCAGGTGAAGTGGTATGAGTGGCTTTGGATCCGTGTTTGTTTGTTTCTCCACCCACTCCCACTCATCCCTTAAAATTTAAGCTGATGTTTACTCATGTATTTAAATTCTTCTTATAGATGCCTTCCAGGATGTCAGATTTGTCAGCAACTTGTCAGGTAAGAGTTCTTTTAATTAAGGTATTTATGAATCCCCATTAAATAATCACTTTTATAATAGCGGTTTTAAAAGTCTTGATCAATATTTCAAGGAGTAAGTAGGCATAAAACAAATGTAACTACTACTTTCTGTCGCAGTGATCTTCAACATTTTGCATAGCAGTTGTATATATTATTGTTATTAATTATTGTCTCAAGTATTTATGGTAATAAGGCTTGTTCTAGAAAAGAGACACATAATATTTAGCATCTTTCTAAATCTAACTAATCTCTGTTACAGATAAAAGATTTATTCTCTCATTCTGTGATAGCATATTTATTCAAGCATTCTAAACGATAGATATGGTTGGGTGCAGGTGCTGTTGTGGCCGCTTGGTCAGGCAACATGCTTGTTTTACTGCAAGTCTTGCTATGAAGTACTCCGATGTGAAGCTAGGTGAGAACTGTAATCAGGAAATAGAAGAATGGTCAGTGGAAAAACATACAGAACAAACCTCTACCGACGCTTATGGTGTCATCAACTTTCAAGGTGGCTCTCACTCTTACAGGGCTAAGGTATGTATGGCAGTTAATTTTAGACTATGACTTCTTACTTTAAATATCTTGATACAGATGATGGATGCTCCATTTCATTTTTGACAGTGGAGGCTGAAGGATGAAAATGATGTTTATTGTGGCAAAACAGTGCCCTCTGTTATCATGGTATTTTTATTGTGATGTGAACTCTTTCTAATTTCCTTTATTTATTTTTATAACAAAAGTCACTCAAATCTATCAGAATTAGTTGAATTCGTGTACGAGTTTGCCTTCTTGTTGCAAATGGTGACAATTTCTAATCCTTTCAGCAAAACATGACATTAATAATTCAGTGCCTTTGTTTCAGACATCATTAAAACACAGCTTACTCATCAGTGTTGCTGCTTACTCATTACTGTTAAATCTTTATAGAATCTGCTAAATAACATTTGCTATCTGAGCCCTCCTGAGAAGTCATTTACAATTATGGACAGGTGAAATATGTGATTTTTCTAGTAGATTTGGTCAAAATTATGGCAGCATAATCAAACCTATCAGAACAGCCAAGTTTTTTGGGTGAAGGGTTAGTTAAAAACAGGTATGCCTGTAAATCAAAATTTTGGTGAACGGCTCTTGATTCACAGGTACACATTTAACAGAAGGGCTGGAAAACTGGAAATTCTGGCATATGCTTCACAACCATTTTGTGAAGGGGTTCTAGTTGTGATGGAAATTAGTTTACACTCATGAGATTTTATCCTTGCAAGTGACACAGTGTAGCTCCAGTAGTCCAACTGAAGCCTTTGTTAAGGAAGCTGTGTTGTTCAGGCAGCCAGCAGTGCCCCCGGGGGCAGTCTGGTGCTCTAAATCAGATCATCTCTGGAGAGAAGGGCTCTTGGCAGAATTCTTTTGTGTTGGTTATAGCTGAACATTTTAACTCTCTTCTTGTGTCTGCAGTATGTGCGATTATCATATGACACTAAACCTGAAGCTATTCTGCAACTTATGCTTAAAGAATGGCAGATGGAGTTGCCAAAGCTTGTTATCTCTGTACATGGGGGCATGCAGAAATTTGAACTTCACCCACGCATCAAACAGTTGCTTGGCAAGGGTCTTATTAAAGCTGCAGTAACAACAGGAGCCTGGATTATAACTGGAGGAGTGAACACAGGTAAAGTACCAATGAATGTGCACAGCTAAGATTGTAGTTTATAAAAGCCAGAAGTCTAAATGAATGAACAACTACATCTTGAAGTAAATGTGGAATTTGGTAAAGAGAAACTAAAATAATACGTTTTGAGCATGGGTAGCGGGAAAAGCAACGTGAAGGGTGGTGGTCTTGGATGGGGTTGGTTGGTTGGTTTTAGTTTTAGAAACTGCAAGAAAAACTTGATACAATTTCAACAAGTAGATTAAGGTGGTGGAGACTATAGTTCTTCCTGGGCTAACACTTGCTGTGTTGATTTACTAGTACACATTACTTTGTCCTATCCTTATAGGTGTACTGTGGGCTCTCTTTCTTTTCTGTTGCATAAAATAAATTCCCAGATCCTTGCAGACTCAATTAGCAAACAAAACAGTTGTATTTCTTAACAAGATGTGACATTCGATACATTGAAATCTTTTTTGTTACAAACACAAACAGGTGTTGCAAAACATGTTGGTGATGCTCTAAGAGAACACGCTTCCAGATCATCTCGAAAGATTTGCACTATTGGGATTGCTCCATGGGGGGTGATTGAAAACAGAAATGACCTTGTTGGAAGAGATGTAAGGATAAATTACCTAACTGAAATGACTATTTGCCTGCTTTATTTTTTGATAAATCTGCTCGAAAAGTTTTTTTATTGCTTTGTATCTTTGAAGTGCTTGCTTTACTATTAAAGTGCATTGACGTGTGTGACTTACTGCAAGTTCATGAGTATAAGCAAGTTGCAAAGTGCTAATGCACTAGAGGAGGAGTTTGTTCTTAAGTACTGGATCTTATTTTTTCCCCCTACTTATACTACTGAATCAAATAACAAAAATGCTGAAGTATTACAAAGAGCTCACATTTACAGAAGGTGATACATTTTGATGTCTTTAAGGCTAATGCTTGTGAGAGCAATTTTTCCCAAAGACATCTTTTCAAGGTACTTTTTCTATGCGCTCTTTCAGAACAGAATTCTTTTGTGATAGTTGCATGCTTTCTTGCATAAAATGAAGTTACTGCATTTCCTGGTGAATCCTGACCCATGGCAAGCTTATGTGTGTCAGTTCTTGCTTTGTCTAGAAACACTGCTGAGTTTTACTGAGACAAATTTCAGTCTCTACAAGTGAAACATATTGTGTGCTTGTATTTAGGTGGTTGCTCCATATCAGACCTTGTTAAACCCATTAAGTAAACTAAATGTGCTAAATAATCTCCATTCCCATTTCATTCTGGTGGATGATGGAACAGTTGGGAAATATGGAGCAGAAGTTAAATTGCGGAGAGAACTGGAAAAAACTATAAATCTGCAGCGGATCCATGCAAGTAAGTAATTCTGGTCTGAACATTACTATGCTTTAATGAATAAGGTGCTTTCATCAAACATTTGAATAATAATAATAAAATAATACAAAAATCAGTCTGGTTTGTATGTTTTAAGCCTGAATGACTGTTCTGCAAATTTCAACTGCTGCTTCGGTCAGAGCTGAAAAAGCAGTCAGTGCAGATGACTAGCAATAGTTGTCCCATGGCTGGTCAGTGTGTTTAAATTTGTTTGCTTTTGTTTTAAAGTCTGGAAATGATATTTTGAAAGTAATCACTTTTTTCAAACTTAGCAATATGCAAAGCAATGCAGGCATATCTACCATTGTTATTGCTTTTATGTAAATAAAAGTGACAACTTAGTTAAAGTTTAAGTGAATATGTAACAGTCTCTGTTAGTGTCTCTCCCGTAACTCTGGCACTGAAACTTCTTTTGCTAGACCTGATAAAATGCATTCAAGTCTTATGCTTAATTTTTTGTTGATGCTGGCAATGGTGAAAATATATGACTTGAATATTAAAACACTTCTTTTTTTTTTTTTTAACTGTACAACTTCATAGGAATTGGCCAAGGTGTACCTGTGGTAGCACTCGTATTCGAAGGGGGCCCCAACGTCATACTTACAGTTTTAGACTTCCTTCATGAAAGTCCTCCTGTGCCAGTGGTGGTATGTGAAGGAACAGGCAGAGCTGCAGACATATTGGCATATGTTCACAAGCAAACAGAGGAGGGAGGGTAAGTCCTAGTACTGCTAGCCAAACTGGCAGTTATACATAGATGGGTTTCAAGAGCATTCCTTAACGAACTGGTGCAAGAGCTTTATCCATGGAAAGACAAAAGCTGGAAGTGTAGAGTGTAACCTTGCATGTGACGTAGCTTTCCAGATTTGTTGCAGTAACAGCTTTGGCTGAAGATCAAGGCTTCTTTGCTAGTTCAAGTTCCTCCTACATACCTTGTACCAGTTCCACTAAGTACTTGAGTATACTTGCATCAGCAATAGTTATTAAAGGTTAGGAAAAGCGTACGCACCTACGTCCTAAACTAGGGGAAATGTCTGATGTGTAACTGAAGTGTGGCAATTTTGTTACACCAGTGTGACTAGAAAGTCCCACTCTCTGTCTTAATGATCTGTCTACTTCAACTGGATTTTAATTAAGTAAGGCACAGTAGCTCAAGTGAGAAATAAGACTGTTATTAAGTGTACACAATAGACTTGCTCAACAAAAGTCAGAGCTGACCAGGCCTTCTAGAGGTATGAGGATAACACAGAGAATAATGTTAACCAAACTGCTTGAAATCATCCCTTGACTACATTGAGTGGAAATATTTTCATCCAGTTAGCTGCCGTTTAGTAGCAACTTTTCTGAAAAGGAACTTGTTTCTGTACTGTTTCTTCTGAGTAGTCTTAAGACAGCTTTTTACAGACTTAGCGTAGAAAACAGTTATCTGTTTAAGTTCAATATTTAAAAGGCATATGCTTGTGTTCCACGGTACCTAGTGGCTTCTAGTTGGTTGTCAGACTTGCATTAATCATTAAACGTAATTAGGTCTTAGTTGCAGGGACTGCCTCAGAACCAGGAATGTAGGGCTGAAATGTAGCACTAAACCAGTTTTGTCTGTAATTAGTAAAGTCAGAAGCAGATCTTATTCAGAGGGATGAGTGTGCAGTATTTTGTGTCAAAATATTTTAGTCAGCAGTGTTTCAGATTTAGCTATGGAAAGGAAAGGGGGAGAGCTCAGTTACTTTTAGGAAGCAATATTGCCATCATAGGCTAAGCAACATACGCTTCTAAAGGTTAGCCAAAGTTTTGACACTGAATCAGTAGTAAGCTTATAGATCACAAGACTTTGAATGGACATCTTGAAACAAATTAATATGTTGTCATTCCTACTGTTCATGTGTAACAACATGTTTTCGTGTTCAATCTCAGTAACGTTCCTGAGGGTGCAGAGCCTGAAATCATTTCAACTATCAAAAAGACATTTAACTTTGGTCAAAGTGAAGCAGTTCATCTGTTTCAGACACTGCTGGAGTGCATGAAAAAAAAAGAACTTGTAAGTAGATCTTGCTATAGAAAAATCTTATGCAGAGTATATAGTATTTGTGGATATAATATAGAGCTGTATGTCAGTGTTGTGTATGATTGAGTGTTATTCAAAATCATTTCTGGTGGATCTCACCAATTATAGAAGATAGTCATTTTTTGTGGGTAATCTATCTCATGATCAAAGGAGACTTTAATCTTTTAATTATTTCTGGTAATTCAAGTTTATTATTGTTTCCAAGCCTGTTTGTTTTTTTGCATACTGGATTCTGTTTTGTTCATAGCACGTATGTATTTTGTATTTGTGATATGAGATGCTTTCTCTTGTTTTGATTTTTGAGAGCCTGTGATTTTTTTTCTTTTAATTATTGCAGTACTAACAAATAACTCCTATCATTTTACCATTAAAGCAAAAGCACCTCATAGAACTTCATATACAGCCCGAATTCAGATATGATGTCCAAATGAGACATCAATAACCTGCTGTTCTAAGGTTTAAAATTGGCATAATCATCTAAACACATTTGTTGACAGGTTAATCTTATAATACAGGGTGAACTGAAGGAGTAAATAGAACACTAGGTGATGTTTATAGCCAGTGGAGTATTGTAATCATATTGGGAGATATGATTGTTCAGATTGGTTAAAAAGTGCAAGGGATTTCTGCTTTCTTTTATCTCAGCTGATTGTCTTGTGTTGTCCTGTACTACAGAGTGCATAGTAAAGGTGAATTTAAATGGAATGTAGGCTTAAATTGCATTGAAGATAAGACATAAAAATTTGGAGTTAATCACTTTTGTCTGAAAATAAATTTTTAACATTTTAAAAATCCATTTTACTGTTTTTAACAGATTACTGTCTTTCATATTGGGTCAGATGAACATCAGGACATAGATGTTGCAATACTTACAGCACTGTTAAAAGGTGAGACAGTTAAGTGCTTCTGGAATCTCCAGCTGTTGTTTCTTAGTGATTACATGATTATAAAAATCTGTAGTGATCTTTACTTTCGAAGAAAAATAATTATCCACTGTTTTCTCATCTTTTTAGTACCATGAACTTTCATAACTGATTAAATAAACTGCATAACACATGGATGTATTACTTATTTTACAGTAAGAATTAATGTTTATTACATTAAAATTGATCTTTTTTACTGTTTTTGCTTCTTAAGGCACAAATGCATCTGCATTTGACCAGCTTGTTCTGACACTCGCGTGGGATAGAGTTGACATTGCCAAAAATCATGTTTTTGTTTATGGGCAACAATGGCTGGTATGTAAATGGCCTGGATTAAGCGGAATGGTATTTTGTAAGGGAGAAACTTAACTTGCTGTAAAGAAAGAATCTTTTGATTTCTGTAGAGAGGTGCTGTAGAATATGGGCAGAGTTATTTTTAGAATGCTAATTGTTTTCATACTTCACAGTCTTATAGCTGTATTGTCTTATAGCTATTACTGCAGTTGAAAATGGCCCAAAAATTTTAGAAATGTGTTAAATATTCTGAGCTACAGAAGAAATGGTGCCGCAAAAGTTGGAAGCTGGATTGAAGTTAGTGATATGCAATGATAGTTCTGACCATTTGTCCTTCAAAGCAAATGGTGATGTAATATTTGATGTCTTCATGTGTTTCATCCAATATGTGAGAAAAGCTTAACTACATTAAAACAAATGTCTTCTTAGGCCAGTATACTACTATTGAGTGTGTCAGTAACAGATACCTATTGAAGAGTATACATTCAGGGAAGACGCTTAAGTCCTCATAATATTTTCTCATCCTGTAATTGTGTGA